>SZWC01005956.1:83503-104446 GCA_023375785.1 Penium margaritaceum
TATACATATACATAAACATATACATATACATATACATATACATATACATATACATATACATATACATATACATATACATATAAATATACATATACATATACATATACATATACATATACATATACATGTACATATACATGTACAGATACATGTACATGTACATGCACATGTACATGTACATGTACATGTGCATGTTTTTATAAAACAAACATACACATATACATACAAATATACATAAACATTTTTATACACGTATACATATACATATACATGTACGGATTCATATACATATATACATGCATATGGATATGCATATGCATTGAAATTTACATATAAATATACACTTAAGTTTACATTTAGATACCACATACATATTCACAACATTTGTATTTACAATATTATCTACATATGCATATTCAAGTACATATTTGTATGAATATATTTAAACATACATATGTTTATATATGTATCCATGTATGGGTATACATATGTTTATGTATATATATGAACATGTTTATATATGGTTTTTACGAATTTAGACCCATATCATTGATATTATTACTGATATGTTTATCTTTTAAACATATGTTTATGAATGTTTATACATATCTTGATATGCATTTCTGCATCTAAATATACATTATTATTCATATACATATTCATAGGATTAAATTCATAGTTTTTGTTCAATGAAATGTTTTCTATGCATTTTCCGATGTTGGTTTTGTTTATATAGGTCATGCCTTGAGAAGTTTGATTATACGCAAGTCCATTCTATGATGTAGAATTTGAATAACTTGGTTATTTCATCACGTCATCTCTTCCTTTAATATTCTTACAGCTCCCATGAACGATATTTCTTTTTTTCTGATATTTCACAACTCCTTTATGATGGATTGTCCAACTGTATAGTTTTTCTATCTGATGTTTACTATGTACTTATTTTCTTTGAAATGTGGACATTGTGAGACACATCGTCATATTTCCTACAACTTTTCCGCACGACGTATTGAGGAGAATCGAATGAGAATAGCGAAACGGGTTCTTGACTGCCGAGTGGTCTTTGACGCTGACTCAACTCTTGCTGTGGTTGGTCAAGGGTATGTGACACCACTTGACTTTGCCGGATCGCGATTCTGACAAGCATGACCTTCTTGAAAGGCCATGTTGTTGCTGAAACTAAACGGCAGGGCTCCGCGGTTGTTCAGATCGGCCATCGGGGCCCCCTGATTGATAAAAATGCAAAACGGGCTGCAATATCGAACCGCTAGATGAAACGAGGCCCTGAGGTCGAACTGCCCTTTTTTTTTGTTGTTGTCTTTGTGTTGCTGCTTCAGCAAAAGGTTGGGGGAGTGGGAAGTCTACCCACTACTCTGGCCTTCCCCCTTTCCCCTTTCAACCTCCCTTATTTTTTTGTTGATGATGTTAGCAGTGACGTCAGCAGTGACGTCAGCAGAGGTTTGCTGACGGCAGCAGTGGTGAATGTTGGGGCCGCCGCTGCTGCTGTTGGTGTTGATGCTGCTGCAGCTGCTGCTACTGCTGCTGCTGCTCCCGCTTTTGCTACTGCTGCTGCTGCTGCTGCTGCAGCTGTTTGCTGCTTCTGCTACTGTTGCTGCTGCGGGTGCTGCAGCTGCTGCTGCTCGTGCTGCGAGCTGTAGCAGTTGCTATGGCTGCTACTACTGCAGCAGCGAGCTGCTGCAGCTCACTCCTGCAGCTGAGTGCTATTGCAACTGCTGCGTGTTGCAGAAGTTGCTTGCTGCAGCTGCAGGCTGCTATAGCGAGCTGCGGGGGTGGGGGAATTTTTTTGTTTTTTTTTTCTCTTCTCATAGCGGGTAGCAGCCCGCTGTCTGCTGCGAGCAGCGGGCTGCTGCTCACCCAGCAGCAGCGAGCTGCTGCTCACCCAGTAGCAGCGAGTTGCTGCTCGCTGGCAGCAGCGAGCTGCTGCTCGCTGCTCACTCGCTGTGAGCAGCGGGCAGCAGCAGCCGCGGCTGGCAGCTGCTGCTCACTACTGCTGCTACTGCTCGAGCTGGCAGCTGCTGCAGCTCGCTGCAGCAGTTGCTGCAGCCCGCTGCTGCTGCTGCATGCTACTGCAGCTGCTGCGTGCTGCGGCTGCTGGTTGCTGCTGCTGCGGGCTGTTGTAGGTGGCTGCTGCTACGGGCTGCTGCTACTGCTGCACGCTGCTGCTGCTGCTGCACGCTGCTGCTGCTGCTGCTGCAAGCTGCTACTACAGCTGTGGGCTGCTACTGCTGCTGCTGCGAGCTGCTGCTACTACGGGCTGCTACGAGCTACTGCTTCTGCCTGCTGCTGCTGGTGGTGCCAGTCACTGCACCTGGGTGACGTTGCCGCGTGACTGGTCGCCCACAGATGTCAGACGCTGCCTGCTGCTCACCTCCTCACGTCACGCGTGGGGGTCAGTGCTGCCGGAAAAATTTTGGCAGCATTTCCCCTGGCCCAGTGGCCGTGGGAAAAAACCTGACGCCGCCACTAGGAGGGTCAATGCTGTCGGAAAAAATCTGGCAGCATTTCCCCTGCACTAGCGCATATGGGGGTCCGCCGGCGTTGTCTGGCACCTGTTCGCCAGTCTTCTGCTGCTGCTACTACGCTTTGGCTCTGATACCAAAACGGAAACTATGCAGCAGGTTGGGGCAGCAGCGTTGTTGATGCAGCGTGCGGGCTTCCACGCTCGTTGCTTAAGTCAGCTGCCCCCTCAGTCTGCTCCTCTAGAGTCTAAGTCAAGAAGCTCTGGGTTTTGTTACTCAGAAACGCGCGCGCCAGAGTTAGCGCCAGAAAGCAGCTGAAAACTGATAATGACTGATTAGGAATGAAGAATGAACAGCAATGGGGGACCCCTCCAAGTTCTAGCCCCCCCCCAGCTCTGTAGAGCTTGTTACTCAGTTCATCAGCCAATCAGAAAATAGCTCAGTTCAGGCTGGCAGGTTTTCTCGGTGAGGCCTGCCAGACAGCCGACAGCCCAAAACCCGGGCGTCGTCCGTTTTGCCTGAAAACTGGACCATACCATAATACCGACGCTGCGAACGCAGCCGTGCGGTCAGAATCTGCTAGAAAAATAGTAGCGAGGAGTTATGGCANGGAAACTATGCAGCAGGTTGGGGCAGCAGCGTTGTTGATGCAGCGTGCGGGCTTCCACGCTCGTTGCTTAAGTCAGCTGCCCCCTCAGTCTGCTGCTCTAGAGTCTAAGTCTGGAAGCTCTGGGTTTTGTTACTCAGAAACGCGCGCGCCAGAGTTAGCGCCAGAAAGCAGCTGAAAACTGATAATGACTGATTAGGAATGAAGAATGAACAGCAATGGGGGACCCCTCCAAGTTCTAGCCCCCCCCCAGCTCTGTAGAGCTTGTTACTCAGTTCATCAGCCAATCAGAAAATAGCTCAGTTCAGGCTGGCAGGTTTTCTCGGTGAGGCCTGCCAGACAGCCGACAGCCCAAAACCCGAGCGTTGTTCGTTTTGCCTGAAAACTGGACCATACTATAATATCAACGCTGCAAACGTAGCCGTGTGGTCAAAATCTGCTAGAAAAATAGTAGCGAGGAGTTATGGCAGCCTGAACCCAGATAGTGCCTACGATGGTTTATGCTGCCAAATAGGGCCATGCAACATGCAACTGGGACCCTAGGCAGTGCATGACGATGCAGGCACGACAGTACGCGCTGGACGCATGCAGACAGCGACTGCGGTGGCAGTGACTACCGACAGTGCGACCGCCGAGGAGGCCTGCCTATGGAGCTGAACACGTCGCTGGAGAGAGGAGGCTCCAGCAAACTGCGAGACGACCTCAGCGTGCATCTGCTCCACCGGACGACACTCCATCGGCGTCGAGTCTCGCCGTCAGTCATCTCCACGCCGATGTACACAAGCCGGGAGGACACAACAGAGCACAATGAGTGCAAAAACCAACAGGCTCCATCCACTTTGGGAGCTTATAGATAATATAATGGATTCTCCCATATGCCAACCGTTGCGTAGCTTGCGAGATGTTGGCTTGACCAAGGGTGGAGGGGATATTGCTCTCGCTCTGTCCTAACCAACCCTCATTATTTCAACGAGGTCTTTGCCGTCTCTCCGCCATTCTGAGTGCAACCTGTAACATTGCGTCCCCCACAACCTACACGCACACGTCGCTAAAGGTGGTTTCTCCATTCCCACACTTAAGATAATCTTGTTCTTTATGGACTAAACATGTTATGATTTTCTTTTTAACCCAGGGCCTAGATATTTTCTAGGCCTACGAGCATGTTATCTTCACCTATTTGGTATAGGGCACAAAAGTAGACATGGATGATTTGGATGGAGAGTTTAGAAAGAGGGTTTTCTCTTGAGTACTTACATATCAAACACAATAATCACACAAGTTAGTATCAAGTTGACACGTTTAGGGTATTGGTAGGCGTGATGATTGAAACGTTTGGTAAACTTCAAGGGTAACTCAACAACATCACGTGTTTCAACTACTGCTGGAGAAGGTCGAGAAACCCATTCGGACGACACTATGGTGCCAGTTGGGTTTGCATCAAGGATCTGTCTGACTATGGATACGGGGAGATGGTTATAGTCAGCTGTGCATACTGACTGTAAAGGGTAAACTTCTCCGATGAGCTAATTTTACATGCTGCCATGACGCGCTTTGCCTTGTCCATGAGACCAACTCTATCAAAACGGAAGATAAGAAATGCAACTAAACTTTCTATGCATAGAAAAATACATATAACATGATGTCTTGTGTCGAACATGTGTGTATCGTTTTACAACTTTATGAGGATGTATAAGGGGTTACTGATATCTTCAAGAGAAACCTTCTCTTACACATTTCTTGTAGTTGTTTGACAATACGGCTCAATAATTCTCACTACAAGACAAGTAGATGAAAAACATCGATCAGTTGAAAATCGGAAGGACATTTGCCACATGGACATGAGTATGAAGTTGCTCGAGTGCATACTACCTCCTCCACTCATGACACTAAAGTAATGTTCATCACGGTAATCATTATTCAATGTAAACAGATCCGGGAGAAATCATTTCCTATCCTATCCTTTCCTATCACGTCCAATTGCCCATAGGACAAGGACCCCCCACTCAAGCTACGTGGCATTGGTCCGCTTCGGAGTGACCGTAGGGCAAAAATGCTGGCCAAATAGGCCAAAATTACAGCGAAGACATACATGGGGTTGGCTAACCACACCAAGAAAACAACGGGGTGTTTAATGATCGCAACATGGATGGGGTTACTTAATTTGGGTGTTCGGGACACGATCACAGCGTTAGAGACTAAGGAATAGCGAGCCCCATTCATGTCTTTGTGAGAGAAATTGTACTGAACGACGCAAACAGAGAAAAGGACACGGGACATTGCACAATTCGGCATCAGGAGACACAAAAAACCGGGAGGTAGGGGAAGAAGAGGAGATCGCAAGTGAGACATCCGCCAACTACCACAGAAGCAATCGGTCAACAAAAAAAAAGGAAGAATTTGGACAACATAGTCCTATAACACTCGAATTAAACTTAAAAATCAAGCTTTCTCTCTTCAAACATTTATAACCTCTTCATACAAATTGAACTCAGTTATGTACCATAAATCAACATTATTTCAGGAAACAACGTACAAAACTTTCCATTGCAAATGATAGTAAAAAATGATTTCCAATGATATATGTAAATCAAAATTTATTAATGAATGGACTCTTTGTTAATCAAATTGTAACTCAAAATTCATGAAGTTTATGGTTGAGGAACATATATTCAACAAAAAAGGTATAAAAACTGAAACATTTGTAGCATATTATTCCTTAAGACACCTTAACAAGTGATATGAATATGTTTACTATGTTTGTATAGGTATTTTTTGAAGAATATGTGAAACACTACATAAATATACATACCCATATACACCTACATTTACATAAACATATACATATGCATAAACATATATAGATACAGATACATATACATATACATATACATATACATATACATATACATATACATATACATATACATATACATATACATATACATATACATATACATATACATATACATATACATATATATATATATACATATGAATATACATATACATATACATATACATATATACATATACATATACATATGAATATACATAAAAATTTAAATATACATATAAATATACATATACATATGCATTTATATATGCATATGTTTGATGTTTCATATATATTGTGATATAGATACACATCTATGACCATAAATATGAATAAATGCGTATAAAAACACATACATGTACCTATTTACAACTTTTTTCACTTGCTGCTTTTGTTCTATTTTTCTATTTAACGACGAACGATGGCTTTTGTCTTTCATAGGAGGTCATCACGAGTATTATTCATAGTCTAGCTGGCGAGGTTTGACTCTCCCATGAGAGGGAGGGTCGAGCCTTCCGTCTTCGCTGTTTTCTTGACCAGACACGCGAATACTACAGTTGTACTGACGTAGTTGCCATGTCCTGCCGACCACCGCACTGTTTGGACTTCTCCTCTAGAAGAATCCGATGGGGTCCTTTAAGGGATCGTCGGTATGGCTAAGTCCTAAGTAGCCCCATCGATGTTCCGATTATTAAAGGACCCCGTTGTCTTCTAGTCGCCGTTAGGTAACCCCATGTATGTCTTCGCTGCCAAAATTACGGTGCTCTAGGGACTTCTGCTCTCAGGCCATCCCATGCCCCGTCAGTCTGAGTTATTGACACTCCATCATACTTGTGGCAGTAGCATGTGAGACTACACGTACATTTAGCCTAAAATGTGGTGCAGGTCACACACCCTAATTGACTGTTACAATGCTTCCTACAATGAAATCCAGTCTTCAATTTTCTTCCAGGGCAGACGTATGGAACTAACCAGCCGGAAATCAGACAGTGCCAATGAGTTATGAAAAGATTTTATTAATCCCAGTATGAAACATTGTGGGGAAGTTACAACAGGAAAGGCTCATTGTGGTACTGGTTTCAGAAGGCCGAGAATTTGCAATCGGGCGCGAGGACGTCCGACGTGGCATAGCTGTCGGCGTTGCCCTCCAGCAGGCCGTGGCCGTCGGCGGCGAAGGGGCCGTTGGTCTCTCCGGCAGCCAGCAGCGTGGACAGTGCCTTCATGCTCACGGACTTGGCGGTCCTACCACTGCGGAACGTCTGCCCAATCACGCCGTGCACGGCGGGAGTGTGCTCCAGCATCTCGAACGCCAGGTTGAAGTGCGTCTCCGCGTCGCTGGCCGACTGCAGCAGAGGGTGCGCCACGCGCAGCTTCACGTCCAGCTCGAGCCGCCCCGCAATGGACACGCGGTACACGTCCACGTCAAACGGACCCATCTTGTCCTCGCCAGAGAACGTCAGGGTGAGACCAGAATCGAAGCTCACGGATTCGCCCTGGGCAAGGCGCGCGATGGCCACACCGTCCGCTTCCGCACGGTCCAAGAAGCCCGCGCCGCGCTCCTGCTGCTTGCCGCTGCGCGCGTCGAGGCGCAACGTGTGCTGCTTGCCATCGGCGGCGCGCCACACGAAGCCCAGCTCGCGCATCCACGTGCGGAGCGCGCGGCCGTCCTTCAGCACGGTAGCGCCAACGGTCCGTGTATCATAGTAGCCGTGCATCCGCGCGTTCACCTGCAGGCCGCGATCCGCCACCAGACAGAAGATGCGCTCCGGCGTTCCGTTGAAGTCAAACTGCGAACCGTCCGCACCCTCAAAGTGCGGGTCGTCCTTGCCCGAGGCGCACGTACGTCCATACTGCGCCCAGCGGATCGAGGGGTTGCTGGCGTTCATGCCCCACGCCGAGCACGTGGGTGCGCAGTACTCGGAGCTCAGCAGGAAGCACCACCCGCACCCTCCCAGGTATGGGTTCACGATGGCGGGGTTGGCGTTCGCCTGGTCAATGAATGGCGGCGCGCCGTTCTTGCCGCAGCCCTTGTTGTCGTTGGCGTCCTTTCTGCAAGACACACGTACACGGACAGAAGAGAGAGCGAGAGAGGACCAAATGTCAGTGGCGTTTGCGCACATTGCAATGCCCAAGTCTTTTGTGGGGAGGCATTATGCTCGTTGGCGGGAAGGGAGTCGAAAAGAAGAGCACAAGGTCCAAAAAGAATCACGCAAATCACACCGCTCAGCTAAGCCCTGAGTCTTGGGGGAATGGGAGGACAGGGGATAGTGCGCGAAGGGAGAGAATGTATCGGAGGCATCGACGGGCTTTTTCCAAACTTACGGAGCGAGGAAGACGAAGGCCTTGCACTTGAAGTCGGGGTTGCCCGTCACGCCGCCGTCCTTGTATTTGCCGCAGAGCGCGCAGCACGAGTTGAGGTCGGTGGCGGACGAGCCGCACAGGTACGTGCTCTGCGAGTTGGGGTTGCTGTTCACGTTGCCCTGCGCCGATCCTTTGCCGTTGTTGACGTTGTTGCAGTCGTTGAGGTCGCCCTGCGGAAACTTGACGATCACGGGCTTGCCGCAGTTGTTGCACCTGCCCTTGATGGGGCACGGGTGGAAGTTGTCGTTGGTGNAGGAAGACGAAGGCCTTGCACTTGAACTTGGGGTTGCCCGTCACGCCGCCGTCCTTGTACTTGCCGCACAGCGCGCAGCACGAGTTGAGGTCGGTGGCGGACGAGCCGCACAGGTACGTGCTCTGCGAGTTGGGGTTGCTGTTCACGTTGCCCTACGCCGATCCTTTGCCGTTGTTGACGTTGTTGCAGTCGTTGAAGTCGCCCTGCGGAAACTTGACGATCACGGGCTTGCCGCAGTTGTTGCACCTGCCCTTGATGGGGCACGGGTGGAAGTTGTCGTTGGTGGCCTTGCCGTTGCAGTACTTCTCCACGATGGCCAGGTCGTCGCCGTCCAGTGGAAACAGGTCCTTGTTCTGCTGCGTCACCGATGGGGACTGTGACACGTCGGGAGTGCTGCCGCCGCCGCTGCTGCTTCTGCTGCTGCTCTTGCCGGAACTAGCAGCGGGCTTGCCGGCGCACGCCGAAGCAAAGAGGAGACAGAGCGCGAGGACGGAGAGGGTCTTCATGGCGGCCATTGTGGACATTCGTGGAATGTGGTGACGAAGTGCTTGGTGCCGTGGAGAGTGACTTGGTGGTAGCTGCTTTGGGAAAAACAGTTGCGTGGTGACGTCTACCTTTCTGAAACGTGCGGAACGACACTTAGAGCTGCTGTGGGGCGGACTAGTTTTAACGATTGTGGCATCGAGCGGCGCAAATGTACATGGGCTAGAGAAAGCCGGGGTCAGGATGGAGACCCTCCGCAGGCGCGGGTCCGCTCTTCCCAGGAGAACGGGTGCGGGATCGCACGTAAGCCCAGGTGTCGTTACAGGGGCGTCCCTGACGGACGGTTTCGGGCGCGCGGGGGGGGAAGGGGGGAGGGGGGGGGGGGGGGGGGGGGGGGGGGGGGGTGGGATTGAGTTGCCAACGCCGCCGTGTCGCGCTGACACGGCGGCGTAGAGAACTTGACTACGCCCAGTTGCATGTGGGCTCACTGCATTCCAGGTTTGGCGGCTCGCAGTGTGCAGCCCTCAGCACTTCAGATAGGACAAAACATAGTTTTGTCGTGATTGGTGAGAAGCAGATCAGGATGAAGCGTCACCGACTCCGGTCTTTGAAATTCGTGTCATAAGCAGCGCTGAATTCATCCCAGGTTGGGATAAATCCCGTGACTTCTCGACCGTGACTACTCGATTGCCAGAAATTCAATGACAGGTGAAGTTAGAGGCTAAACTCTTCATGTTTTCACAGGAAATGTAATATTTTCCTTTAAAACTCTGTGGACAACCCTGTAATTGGAAAATCATAGTCGATCTAGGCTGGAGCATAGATCCGCCTGGATGTGATACTCTCCTGGCTAGACGAGCATCGCGCCAAACATCCAACCGTGTGTCGCGAAGGACATCAATTCAAGGAACCGTTCAGTGATCATTGAATATGAACTGGAGAGGTGGGCCAAACAACAGGTGGTCAGTGAGAGAAGCCCTACGTTGGGTTCACGTGCAGCGCCGAACCCTATCCGGGGTCCGCGTAGCGCCAAACCCAACCATGGGCTCGTCGCGCTTTCGCGACAACCGGTACGCGAACCCAACGTAGGGTTTCGTCTCTCAAACCCCTGTTGCCAGCGCGCCAACGCGACAGTTAGTAGCTCACGGCGATCACTAGCACCATCGTCGTCCGCCGGAAATGTCTATGACATTCCGATCGCGAAGCAAGCTAGGCGGCGGCTATTCGGGGTGAAAATTTACCCATACAACCTACAGATCAGACGAGCAAAGAACTGCCACTTGTCATGTCTTTTAACAAACTCCCTCATCTACAACACGTGATATGGGATAAAGTAAGAGTTGACCACATATTACCATGCAATAGTGATTTTTGAATCTTGTGGATAAAATCATGATATTTATAGCATTTTCTATCTCAGATAACTTCCAACCATAATAGAAAAGGATCAAAGTAAATCTTCAACCATATATGTGGAGAAGTATGAACATATCCTCAATTTGTATGCAAATGCAAAGTAGAAATTCAATACAAATGAGAAAATATTTGAATAACCATGATAATTATAGAACTCTAGTTGAAATGTGGTTTAAAATCAGATGAATTAATGTACATGGAGATATTTCCATCTTTATATTTATCAATGTATTCACATCAAACTTCATATATAGTTTTTTATTAATACGTACAACTATATATCGATATCCATACTTATATGAGTATATATCTTGAACTATATAATTATCTATACCTATAACTAGATATATATATCTAAAAAAGCATATATAGAGGTTTAATCTTTTGTTTTATCTATTTGCATGTTTTCAATAATGTATCTATTGATTTGAGGACGTATACAACAACTGTTTTGAAACTTATACATATTTATAGTGATATGGGTATAAATCTATCAATCGTTTTAATTATTATACCTCAATATTTATTTGGATCTATACCTAAATACATATAGTTATTGGCAATTGTTATATATCAATAAATAGTTGAATATAGAGTTTTATATGAATACATTGATAGATATAAAGATGAAAATATCTCCATCTACATTGCTTCATATGGTTTGAATTCTCATTTTATGTAGATTGTTATAGTTCTCATGGTCCTTAAGATATTATTCCATTTTTATTGAATTTATTACAATCATTTTGCTTAACATTAGAAGATGCTTTCATGCTTATTAACATATATATATTTGTTGATGTATTTTGTTCCTTTAATTAAATTTCATTTTATGGTTGAATGTTACATGATAGAAAATCTTATTCATATCAAAATTGTATCCACAGGATTCAAAAATCACTGTTGAATGGTAACATGTGGTCAACTCTTACTATATCCCATAAAGTAAGAGGGAGGGAGTTGAGGGAGGGAGGGAGTTGAGGGAGGGAAGGAGGGAGGGAGGGAGTCGATGAGGGAGTTTGTTGAAAGACATGACAATTGGCGGTCCTTTGCTCGTCCTCTCTGATCTGTAGGTTGTATGGGTAAATTTACACCCCGAATACCCGTCGCCTGGCTTGCTTCGCGATCGGAACGTCATAGACATTTCCGGCGGACGACGATGGTGCTTGTGACCGCCGTGAGCTACTTACTGTCACGTTGGCGCGCTGGTAACAGGGGTTTAAGAGACGAAACCCTACGTTCGGTTCGCGTACCGGTTGGCGCAAAAGCGCGACGAGCCCATGGTTGGGTTTGGCGCTATGCGGACCCCAGTTAGGGTTCGGCGCTGCACGTGAACCCAACGTAGGGTTTCTCTCATGTGCAACCTAATCCGCCGAGAAGGCGAACTGAATTAGGTGCCAGGAAATTCCTTATGTATCCCGTCTCAGGGAGAACTAGAGTCTTTCACCCCGTCTATCAAAACTGGGTCGCCATTCCGGCAAATTTACGATCCGCCCCGTTTGTCGGGGTTGGTCTCGCAATGCACCCGTGGGGGCACATTTTGATCCTCAGGTGCCCCGTTTTTCGTTGTTTGACAATAGGTTGACCCGCTTCCAAACTTTAGGTTACCACAAGCCACTCTTTGTTTTGCAGCTGCTGTAAATACCCCTAAGGGTATTTCGTGTTCGCTGGTTTGTCCATTCCGCCTTTACTTATATTGTTTCTCTTTAACATACTAATTGATTCCGTCATTTTTTCTCAAGTCTACTTCATATGGTCCCCTCATTTATGAAAATGAATAGGACCCTGTTGCAAACGTTGTCGTTTTCCGGTGGTGCATTCCCCGGCTTTTTCAATAGAAGGCAACGCGCAAAATGTTTTCCGCACAACTGTTAACTTCGTCGGGCATGACGTTCCAGAAGTGGACAAATCGATGCGTGAGAACGTTCTTGAACATCGATTACTATTTCGTCGCTTATCAGGTGGTTTTTTTAAGTTGTCATGCGATGTTGGCGTGTTAGCCTACCTTGTCAGAGTGTGTACTTTGCAACTTCAATCTAATGTTTCCACTGAGGTCCCCGTTTCTGGGTTTGTTCGGCAAATGCTTGTTGAACGGTCAAAAACGTTCGTACTCATCTCATGGTATGTACTAATCGCGATGTTTCTGTGATGGTTATTTCTTCTACCTGTCTGCACAGTTCATGCACGTGCATTCATGTCATTTCCGATTGGTTCGACATTGATGTGTTACGTGTTCAGGGGTCTGGCATCCAATCGTACGTCGCCGCCAGATTTGTACGCGGCAGCGGCTTAGAAACACCGGAAGTTGTTTTTTTTTTTTTTTCGCTCTTTTGTACTACTCCATTTCTTGGAATTTCCATTGTATGTTTACACATTTTCTAGACAGAATTTGTTCCGTTTGATCGGATTTCCGAAATGGAAGACATGTCGCCTGATATTTCTTGCCGGTTCAATGTTTTCTTTTACATCGCCCAGAAATCGTCGTTGGCCTCCAATTCACCTTTCGTCGTCGTTCGATGCATGTCCTGTCGAGGCCCCGTCGTTCCCTCGTGCTCCCGTCCGGTCTGTTTGGCCCACTTAAGCGTCCGGCCCCACTTATTCATTTCTTTTGGCCTTTGCCTTCATCGTTGTACGCGGTGGTTGAGAGAAGATGCAACTTCGGCCGGCGGGAGCGCGTCCACAGCGTTCGAGTGCCCGTTGCCACAACACTCAGTAAGTCGCCACGTACTAGGGAATGTAATCAGCCAGGTAGGCGGTGCGCATGCACGCTGGCGGCATGGTGGGCATTGAGGCAGGGGCGAAAGCGGACATGTAGGCTGGTAGTCATGTACGCGGGCAAGCAGCTTGGGCACGCAGGTCGGTATGGACACTGATTGCCGGGTTGCCCTCCACACATGCTCGCTGGGTTGGGCGGGAAATGGTGTCGCCCGTGCCAGGCCAGACTCGAGTGGGCAGGAGGGTTGGGATGTCCCGTTTTGCTTTTAATGACTTTCACATGCCACTGAACTGGCTCTGGCGATGCGGCCATGCTGCACCATGTTGTACTGGCTCGGATAACCAGGCCTGGGCTGGGTACGGCTGGCCTGGCCTATGGTCGCTGGTCCGGGCTGCGCTAGGCTGGGCTGGGTAGGGCCGCGCTGGGCTGGGCTGGCCTGGCCTGGGCTAGACTGGGCTGGGCTGGGCTGGGCTAGGCTGGGCTGGGCCAAGCTGGGCTGGGCCGGGCTGGGCTGGGCTAGCCTGGCCTGGGCTGGGCTGGGCTGGGTTGGGTTGGGTTGGGTTGGGCTGGGCTGGGCTAGGGTGGGCTGGGCTGGGTGGGGTTGGGCTGGGCTGGGCTGGGCTGGGCTGGGCCGGGCTGGCCTGGGCTGGACTGTGCTAGGGCTGGGCTGGGCTGGGCTGGACAGGGCTGGGCTGGGCTGGGCTATGCTGGGCTGGGCTGGGCTGGGCGGGGGTGGGCTGGGCTGGGCTGGGCTGGGCTGGGCCGGGCTGGCCTGGGCTGGACTGTGCTAGGGCTGGGCTGGGCTGGGCTGGACAGGGCTGGGCTGGGCTGGGCTATGCTGGGCTGGGCTGGGCTGGGCGGGGGTGGGCTGGGCTGGGCTGGGCTGGGCTGGGCCGGGCTGGCCTGGGCTGGACTGTGCTAGGGCTGGGCTGGGCTGGGCTGGACAGGGCTGGGCTGGGCTGGGCTATGCTGGGCTGGGCTGGGCTGGGCGGGGGTGGGCTGGGCTGGGCTGGGCTGGGCTGGGCCGGGCTGGCCTGGGCTGGACTGTGCTAGGGCTGGGCTGGGCTGGGCTGGACAGGGCTGGGCTGGGCTGGGCTATGCTGGGCTGGGCTGGGCTGGGCGGGGGTGGGCTGGGCTGGGCTGGGCTGGGCTGGGCCGGGCTGGCCTGGGCTGGACTGTGCTAGGGCTGGGCTGGGCTGGGCTGGACAGGGCTGGGCTGGGCTGGGCTATGCTGGGCTGGGCTGGGCTGGGCGGGGGTGGGCTGGGCTGGGCTGGGCTGGGCTGGGCCGGGCTGGCCTGGGCTGGACTGTGCTAGGGCTGGGCTGGGCTGGGCTGGACAGGGCTGGGCTGGGCTGGGCTAAGCTGGGCTGTGCTGGGCTAGGCTGGGTGGGGATGGGCTGGGCTGGACTGGCCTGGGCTGGGCCGGGTTGGGCTGGGCTTGGCTGGGCTGGGTTGGGCTGGGCTGTGCTGGGCCTGGGCTGGGCTGGGCTGTGCTCGGCCGGGCCGGGCTGGGCTGGGCAAGCCATCATGGACGCCAGTGGCCACCTATCATTGGTTGCCTTTTTTTAACACTGCCTTGAACTGTGCAGGTACCGGAGTAAGTGGGGATGTACCCGCGCTTGTGCTTCACACCTTCGTAGTCTATGATCGAGCAATAGTGCTACATGAGCCGTTGCGGGCATATTTCTCATGTTCGGAATGCTCATAACCTCATCGCCACATGGCGTGTGAGGAATCCTGGTTGGCACACATGATGCTTGCTGAAGACCTTGAGCTGCATCGGGCGCAATTGAGAGAGGAACGTGCGGATTTTGTGGAGTGGTGGAGGATGCTGCATAGGCACATAATCCATGAGATGCACGTGAGCATGGATGTCCTTAGTGAGGCAAGTCAGCTCCATGGTGAGCTTTGTACATTGCTCGAAGCCGAGTTTGACAATCCTGAGGAGTGTGCAGTGGCATTCAGCGATCATACATTCATCAACAAAAGAATGTGCCAATGGCATGCGGAATGGCTTCTGTTATCATGGGATGCTAGTCTAGCTAGACAAGAGCAAGCACTCGTGAAGATGGAGGATAGAATATTGTCTGTCACGATGTAACAATTTCATTGCCATTCATTGTATGATTCTCATTCTCTTCTCGTGTACAAAATGTTGTGAACTTTGTAGGACACTCATGGTACAACTCTTCATTACTAATGATGCGCCACTCTTTTCTTTCATTTTGGGTTTCACTTTGGCATGCTTGTTTTCGCAAATTAGAGAAGCACACTACTGTCCTGCTTGCACAAGGGCTCTATTGAGAGAAGAAGTGCGGCAAGCTTATAATCGTGGTTATTACTCCGGCAGACGAACCGTACCTATTCATGCAGATTGAAATGGGCAAATTCAACTATGATTCGAAGCATAAATGCTCTTTGCGTACATACAGTTTGCCATGTACATGAAAATTTCCATTTATGACAGTACTTAAGGAAAGATGACACCTTCCATTATTTGTTGGTTCATTGGAAAACTATGTTCATCCAAAGTCGTACACAATTAAATTCACATCGTCCAATCCTTGCTTGTCATCAACAACCTGACTTGCAAATGCCAACTCTACATTTGCATCATCATGTGCGTCTGCGTCATACTCATCATCACCGAAGCCATCACTCCGGGAATCATCCTCCTCGGTCTCTTTCCCACTTTCATAGTGGGCATCCCCCTCTTCACCACGCGCAATCTCTGCTGCTCTTGCCGCAGCCAACACTGTAGGAGAGGGTTGTGCTGGGTTGCGACAAAAGCGCATGGCATGGCCCCACAGTCCACATCGGCGACAAATGACGTTGGCCCGCCGTCACACATTACGTTGCTGCCTTGCAGAGTGCGGTCAACCACGGCCCCGTCTGGTAGGCGGCGGGTTCCAACCGTCCTCAGCATACTGCACAGTGCGCAAGGACACACTTGGCATTGTCTGTTGGTATGTGTGACGCAACATGTCTACCGTGAGATGAGGGTCACAGTAGTGTTCGGGGTTTTCACCGATGAGTAGGAACAGCCCTGTCGCATGAACACACGGGACGCCATACTCCTGGAACAAACCACAGCTGCATGTCCTCCTCTCGCAGTCAACTATCTGCGATAAATCACTGTGTGGGCAGCGCACGCTACCCGTCAGTGGTCCAGTCTGTGTGACAGTGTACACACGTGCATCACGAATTCCACTCACAATTTGTTCATACGCTTTGCCAGCCAACATCTCCGGCTCAGTTTCAGCAGCGCGGGCATGATTGGCAAATGTTTTTTGTGTATATGGCCACAGAGAGTAGAAGCAATACACGGGGTAAGCGCTGCGTGCCTCGTGAATGCACGCATTCAAACTCTCTGTAGCATTGCTCGTTGTATGTCCACCGCGCGGCACCGGAAAGTACAGCGCACTCCAATGCTCAGGCGGCATACCTCCTCCATCTCCCAAACCGCAGACATACTCAAAAGAACCAAAGTTGCAATCTGCCAACCGAATTCTCTGCCGCTCAAATTCTGGATCCGTGCGTGCATGTGCCAATGCCCAAAAGCGCTCTACAGCAGCGGCACCAAAACGCTTCTTAACATTCTCATGAATGATGCAGCAACACCATGCGTGTGCAACATGCGGCATGTACACCTCAACAACATTGATCAAACCAAGCGCACGATCAGTAATGACCACTGTACCTTCTTGTTCAACGTTAGGGTATGCTGCAATTTACTATGTGCAGAACCAGTTCCACTCCTCCTCGTTTTCTGCAGGAACAAGCGTCCAACACATGGGTACCGCATGATCGTTTGCATAAAAAAATGAGCAATGAGCAAGACTTGGCTGAAACCGTTCCGTAAAAAAGTTTTGTCCATTGTTACTATGCGACGACACTGTGCAAATGCCCCATGGGATGCCCCTGTGACACAAAATGCACGACGGAATCGCCCATTCTGACCTTGCTCAGCCACCACATGTGCTTCGGGGTCCACCCTCTTCATCTGCACGTCGTAGGGAACACAAAGCAAGACAATGGATGAGTCAGACATTATACATGCAAGAGTGCACAATACAAAGGGGAGTTTAAAATGCGAACTGACAATGTTGTGGTTCTAACCTCGGCACAGAGTGTTCGGAATACGGCCCACGACATGTCGAGCTCGTCCATAATCTCGACAATGGCCCGTCACTTCGCACGGTTCAGCACCGGATACTCCGCCTGCTCGCCGGTGCGCACGTACAGCACCTGACATAGAGTGGTTGCGTCCACCGTGATGTTCCTCTCCACCACGTCACGGATGTGACAAAGGACCCATCCTGCGGTGCGTGACGGGTTCCCACGTGATGCAGACGGCTGGCAATGGTGCGCATCTACGTAGGATGACACCTTCACGTAGCCCTGCAGCTGTTGCCAACGCGCGCACACTGTCCATGCGCAGTGCGCCGTACGACGATGGTTGCAACGGACCACAATCCATCCCGGTTCATTCTTCTCCCACCGCAACGGGAACCGTTCTGCTACGGCATATTCTTCAATGGCCGCCCGACACTTGGCCATCATTACAAAGCACTCACTGGGAGGAAAGCACACGGGCGGTGGCCTGTCACATGGGCGCCCAGTGACAACTGGTGGATGTATCTCCTGGATTGGTAGTGGGGGTGGCTCGTCCTCCGACGACCCTGCACGTTCGAGGCAGACCGACAAGGAGAAGGCAGAAAAAATTGTACACAGTTGGTGCCCTGCCCTGTCCTGTCCCTGCCCTTACCCTACCACTACCCAACCATGCCCTGCCCTGCCCTGCCCATCCCCCTGCCCTTACCATGCCCTACCCTACCCTGCCCTTACCATACACTTACCCTGCCCTGCCCTGCCCTGCCCTACCCTGCCCTTACCCTGTCCTACCCTGCCATGCCCTGCCCTTACCCCCCCAGCCCTGCCCTGCCCTACCCTGCCCTGCCCTACCCTGCCCTGCCCTGCCCTGCCCTACCCTACCCTGTCCTACCCTGCCCTGCCTCGCCCTGCCCTGCCCTGCCCTACCCTCCCCTGCCCTGCCCCTGCCCTAACCCTGCCCTTCCCTACCCTTCCCCTGCCCTGCCCTGCCCTGCCCTGCCCTGCCCTACCCTACCCTGTCCTACCCTGCCCTGCCTCGCCCTGCCCTGCCCTGCCCTACCCTCCCCTGCCCTGCCCCTGCCCTAACCCTGCCCTTCCCTACCCTTCCCCTGCCCTGCCCTGCCCTGCCCTGCCCTGCCCTACCCTACCCTGTCCTACCCTGCCCTGCCTCGCCCTGCCCTGCCCTGCCCTACCCTCCCCTGCCCTGCCCCTGCCCTAACCCTGCCCTTCCCTACCCTTCCCCTGCCCTGCCCTGCCCTGCCCTGCCCTGCCCTACCCTACCCTGTCCTACCCTGCCCTGCCTCGCCCTGCCCTGCCCTGCCCTACCCTCCCCTGCCCTGCCCCTGCCCTAACCCTGCCCTTCCCTACCCTTCCCCTGCCCTGCCCTGCCCTGCCCTGCCCTGCCCTACCCTACCCTGTCCTACCCTGCCCTGCCTCGCCCTGCCCTGCCCTGCCCTACCCTCCCCTGCCCTGCCCCTGCCCTAACCCTGCCCTTCCCTACCCTTCCCCTGCCCTGCCCTGCCCTGCCCTGCCCTGCCCTACCCTACCCTGTCCTACCCTGCCCTGCCTCGCCCTGCCCTGCCCTGCCCTACCCTCCCCTGCCCTGCCCCTGCCCTAACCCTGCCCTTCCCTACCCTTCCCCTGCCCTGCCCTGCCCTGCCCTGCCCTGCCCTACCCTACCCTGTCCTACCCTGCCCTGCCTCGCCCTGCCCTGCCCTGCCCTACCCTCCCCTGCCCTGCCCCTGCCCTAACCCTGCCCTTCCCTACCCTTCCCCTGCCCTGCCCTGCCCTGCCCTGCCCTGCCCTACCCTACCCTGTCCTACCCTGCCCTGCCTCGCCCTGCCCTGCCCTGCCCTACCCTCCCCTGCCCTGCCCCTGCCCTAACCCTGCCCTTCCCTACCCTTCCCCTGCCCTGCCCTGCCCTGCCCTGCCCTGCCCTACCCTACCCTGTCCTACCCTGCCCTGCCTCGCCCTGCCCTGCCCTGCCCTACCCTCCCCTGCCCTGCCCCTGCCCTAACCCTGCCCTTCCCTACCCTTCCCCTGCCCTGCCCTGCCCTGCCCTGCCCTGCCCTACCCTACCCTGTCCTACCCTGCCCTGCCTCGCCCTGCCCTGCCCTGCCCTACCCTCCCCTGCCCTGCCCCTGCCCTAACCCTGCCCTTCCCTACCCTTCCCCTGCCCTGCCCTGCCCTGCCCTGCCCTGCCCTACCCTACCCTGTCCTACCCTGCCCTGCCTCGCCCTGCCCTGCCCTGCCCTACCCTCCCCTGCCCTGCCCCTGCCCTAACCCTGCCCTGTCCTACCCTTCTCCTACCCTGCCCTGCCCTGCTCTGGCCTGCCCTGGCCTGCCCTGGCCTGGCCTGCCCTGCCCTAGCCTGCCCTGCCCTGCCCCGCCCTGCCCTGCCGTGCCCTGCCCTTACCCTGCCCTGTCCTGTCCTACCCTGCCCGGCCCTGCCCTTGCCCCTCCTGCTCTGCCCTGCCCTTACCCTGCCCTGCCTTTCCCTACCCTGTCCTACCCTTCCCTTACCCTACCTTTCCCTTACCCTACTTTGCCCTGCCCTATCCTCCCCTACCCTTCCCTGGCCTGCCCTACCCCCCCTGCCCTGCCCCTGCCCTAACCCTACCCTGCCCTTACCCCACCCTTCCCCTACCCTGCCCTTACCCTACCCTTCCCTTACCCTGCCCTTACCCTGCCCTGCCCTTCCCTGCCCTGCCCTACCCTGCCCTACCCTGCCCTACCCTGCCCTGCCCTGCCCTGCCCTACCCTACCCTTAGAGTGTGTCGACTTCATGCACCTCTCTGCTTACATGATCATGTTAAACATTGTAGTTCTGAGTACAGCGAGACCTGTTCAAGTGATGGGAGCTGTTGATGTGATTTTAGGAAAAAGTGCGGTCAGGGTCACGTCCAACCGCAAGCGGATGGGCGAGGTGGTTTTCCCCTTACATGAGCCACCTCGCCCATGTAACCTCTCGCTCCTGCCATTGTCCCGTTACTTCTCATTTCCAACTTTCAACTTACCTTGATCCGCTCCACCTCCCCCTTCCCCCATCCTATTCAACATGGTATCAGAGCTAGGCAAGTCTTCCTCCCTGTGGATCCCCCTTCCTCCCTCCGCCGGGTTTTTCCTCCACCCCTCTCGTCCGCTCCGGCCCACGTCTGTGTGCGTCTCGGATCCTCGTCGCTGCTGGCTCGTCCTTCCTTTGCTGGTTCGTCAGGCCGCATCGCTCTCCTCACTGGCTCCGTCCCGTTTGTTTCGGCGCACGGCACCTGCTTCGGCGCATTGGCGTCTGCGCCCCCCCTCCCCTCGGCGCGTTCGCATCTTCTGCGGCGCGCGACGCCTGCTTCAGCGTGTTTGCGCCTGCTTCGGCGCGCGACGCCTACCTCGACGCGTTTGCGTCTGCGCCCCCCCTCCCTTCGGCGCGTTTGCACCTCCCTTCGGCGCGCGGCACCTACTTCGGCACGTGGCGCGTGCTTCAGCACGCCTGCGCCTACTCCGGCGCGTTCGTACCTCCTCCCCTCCCTTTTCTCCCTCGCTCCCATCCTCCCCTATTCCTCTGTCCCTTGATCCCTCCCCCCCTTCCCTCCCTCTCCCCCATGCTCCCTCACCCCCCTTCCCTCCCTCTCGATCCCCCCTCCTCCCCGTCCGTTTCCCCTGTTCCCCTCCCCTTCCCTCTACCCCCCT
>SZWC01005956.1:110534-130316 GCA_023375785.1 Penium margaritaceum
GGGGGGGGGGGCGCCTTGCACCACTATAGCGCAAAGCACAGGATGTCACTCTCCGCGGAGGGGGGGGAGGGGCGGCGCAGCCACGTCGATGGCTCTGACATGTGCTTCCTTCCCACCCCCTCCCCCTTGAATCCCTGCCCGCCCCATGGAGGCGGCCATGGTGCAAGCTTGGGCTTGCTTTTTGGATCGGCGAACCGAGCGTTGAGTTAGCCGTTGCGACAGAAAGGATAAGTACTTGGGAGGGGGGGGAGTAGAAGTCAGTGGTTAGGCTGTCGTACATCACCTGTTGTCTTCAACGCGGGGGGAGGGGGGGGGAACGGTCCCACGCACGATCGCGAAAGTGATAGTATGCATGTTAGTACAGGACAAAACGACCAGTGGGTACAGCATTTGACACGTTGCACCGACTTACTTACTTTTCTGTCGTATTTGACGGAACGGCGCCAACTGGTGCTCTGTTTTTGTCGCCTTTGTGAGGTGTACAACAAACCTTATCGCAAGAAAGCCAGCTGGCAATAACTACTTTTAGTTATACCCCGTTCTTATGTCGACTTTGTTATTGTGTCATGTCACTAAAAGGAGTAACATTGAAACTGCGTACCCAGGGGTATATGGTAATGTCACGATGTACCCCCTGTCGACGGGGTACATCGTCCTTACTTACTTTACCCCTAGGTGCTAATGGAGCTCAAAATCCAGCATGCAGGGTATCTAAGGATCGTATATTACCCGCCGGGGTATACTGTGATCTAAAATTACATTCCGGGGCATATAGAAACCAATTTTTGGAAAACGGGGCATGGGAAAAGTACTCTCTCTGAAAACGGGGTTGCTCAGTAAAAAAAATGGTCGGTCACCATGTATCCGTGAGTCGCTTCGACTTCACCATCAGCCCCATTGGTCGGACGACTTCCTACAAGGTGTGGACAATCCATGGGGTATGACGAATATGGACGCGGTATATGGCACATACTCCCTTAAAAATGATATACAAGTAGAGCGCATGAGTATTACCCAAGAGCAAATTCTCCTCATTGACTTGTGTTGTACCATGCATGAAAAGGATGAATGATGAGCACTACTAGAGATTATCATGAACAACTGTGTAAACAAGTCCACACAACTCATTCTTTTTTTCAACAATGGTCGGCATCAAGTACTACACTCTTCACTGGTGAAGAGTGTAGTACTTGAGTTCATACAAAAAATCAGTTGATATACAACGGAAATAGGGACTTAGCGTTCACATTATGTGCCAATCCTCATGCAATTTGTCATGATTATGGTTGTGACACATCCAATCCTGTTGAAGTTGTAAACTTGACGCATTCGACACATGTTGAGCGTCACAACGTTCAACGACCCCCCCCCCATCAACTCCTCCCTCTCCTTGCGCATAAAACCGCAACCTGGATGTTTAGCAACAACTCACTCTGAAAATTACTAACATTAATTTCAAAAATATCATTAAACAAACACATCCATCTGCTCGCAAAAAAGAGATGATTTGCCGCCACGTAGAAATAGAAATGGATCGGTACCTCACGGATTATATGGAGCAGTGGCGTCACGAAGCGGGGCAAATCAAGACCTAAATTTTGAATACATGGCTAATGGTGATGAAAATATGAAAAATGGGGTGGACGATTATGTGTTTTCAAAGGTCGGGGTATATTGCATACATGAGTGATGAAAGTGGGGTACCTTGCAAAGTTGTCGATTAGGTGCTTAAGGAAGTAGTGCTCAACATCTTCAGCAGTGCTACCGTGCACAACGAAGCGCCTGATTTAGCTCCAGATTATGGACGTGCATAAGCGTGGAAAACTCCCCAAATAATGGCCCATGTAATGAGCCGAATCACAAAATGTTAAAAAACCATTCCCAAAACATGAATGAAGGCTCGAACAATGTGCTGGTGAGCTCGACATCCCCGTCATGGTCGGTTCCTTGTTTGGCTCAAAACAAATGTAAAAGAAGAGCCCAAATTGAAAGCCAATCGGCGGGCATGGGCCATGAATGTAGCGCGGGCCGGCCTCTCCTCATGGCTTGAATGGGTCCTGGACTGTGGGCGATTGGACGGGATGGATTGAGGGTCGGGGACCCGCAATCACCTCGGTTTTGGCCGAGTGGGCCAAGCTTCCCGTACCAATTCGTTACATTGGTATCAGAGCGCCAGGGTTCGAGTCCCGTTGTGGACGCCGAAGGAGGGTCCAATCCTAGGTGGGAGGAGTGTAGCGCGGGCCGGCCTCTCCTCATGGCTTGAACGGGTCCTGGACTGTGGGCGATTGGACGGGGTGGATTGAGGGTCGGAGACCCTCAATCACCGCGGTTTTGGCCCAGTGGGCCAAGCTTCCCATACCAATTCGTTACAATGAATATAGCTGGCGCCTCTTGCGCACCGACAATGGACTTTGCATGAATGTCTATTGTCATGAGCTCGACAACACGAGCTTGCAGAATGTAACATTGTAATGATGGTAATCATCGTTTCTTGCCAGTTTCTCCATCAATTGTACAGTACAAGGTTGTTGACGAGTTTTCTTAAACCAACATTTATCTATGGTAGAAAATGGGCAAACCTGTTTGAGGGTAGCTTAACATCCAGTTACTGTCTTTGTTTCTATGAAAACATGTTTCAAAGTTTTTAACATGGGCTTGTGAGAACTTGCGTGTATGAAGGATCATGGTTTTGAGAACCCAAAGTGCTTGTAAGAGTAATGAGAATTCGGGCCGGTAATGCGTTAATCAATATGGGGTGGGTGGTTCTACAAATTTTATGCTCAAAATCTAGGTGTGCAACTTGCATTAACTATGTGGCAGCGATTGTGGCATATTCTTTGTTTGTAATTCCATAATTACTTGATGTACAAAACAATGTTTTGGTACACTTAATTTTTCTCGTGTCCTCATGTACAGTGGGAAAATCAATAAATCTATGCATTGGCACTTCATTTCATAAGCATGGATGTTCTTGACAGATACACTTATTCGAAATATGAACTCCACAATAAAAAAATCATAGTATATGTCATAAAGAAATCAAGGTATAAACAGAACACACGCAATTGACATGTTTACATTTCATGGCGAGCAATGTTAACACGATGACGTTGCCACATTCCTTCTGAGCAGTCACAAACCCCTCGTTAAAAGGGGTTTATGAGCATTTAAGACAAAGGTTAATGAGGATTTTTTTGGGAATTCTGTGACTCCCTAAGCATTGAAAAGGAACCTACTGGGCTTGTTGTGGAGGCCACCACTTACTCGTGCAAAGACACAACCCAAAGACACTAAATGCAATTTGGAGTAAAGCTTAAATGTGATTTGCACACTGAACAGGGGTGTATTGTTCTAAAACTAAAACTAGAAACAGAATGTAGGGCACTTCCTCAATGCCGAGGGGCGCAATCGAGGAATGGCAAGGAGCATAGTCGATCAAGCATGGAATGCGCTACAAATACACCATCTTAGCTTTTAACCTGTTGATAACATGCTCTTTCTTTCAACTTGATAAGGGAGATACAACCAATCAACCAAATGGACATACAATCATGGACATAATTTTCTCTCTACCAACCCTGCTTCCCACCATGAGTTGAACTGTTAGCCTTCGGCTTATGAAAAACCGTGCTGGTTGTCCAACAACAAATGCACATCTTCATAATAACATGCATCCATTGTTGGACATAGGTTTTTCTCTTCAACTTAGTAGTAATGGATTGTTTATCCACCTACATGCACCCCTTCCTAGGCGCAAATCTCTTGTTGGGTGGCATGGGATAATGCAAAGGAATGGCATCCCTAAGAGGGTAAACGAGTATATTAGAGCCCTTAGAAGGACTGGTTGGCCTCAACGGCTCAAGTTTCATGTAAAATCCTGATTGATATGTGTTGCAATGGGATCCTTCAAACCAGAAGATCATCATAGGGCAGTGCACGGGGTGTAACTCACTTCAAAAAGGTCCTCATATGGGGAGACCAATTTGTTACGAGTCCCTTGAAGCCTAGTTCCATTTTAACCTCACCCCCCATTCAAGGTTCCATACTGCTTTAAGGGTTGTACCCCAAATGTATGCAAGAGTTTTTCATAAAGTAACTTGGCAGTTGGTAATTGACCGGCAGATGGTCGACCGGTCTCCTGACCGATCGTTGACCATCCAGCTGGCTAACCTCCAGCGAGGGGCAGCTAGCAAGTGACTGGTCATCGGCCAGCCCTTGCCATGGCGATGGGTGTCCGCCGGCCACCCCCTCAGTTTTGAGGTTGGTAGGGCCAAACTAACTCTTTTGTTATATCCCATCTCACTTATAATGAATCTTCCTATTTCATGAACAACAAGGAGTATGTGGTGGTAAGGCACCAATATTGTGAAAACGAGGGGGCAAACCGTGCATGAATTTAGGAAGCTCACACGAAAAACTTCATGGATTGTTGAATTTAACAGGAGTAGCAGTCGGTATGCCACTAAATCGATGAGCGTAACAATGGAAAATGGTCCAGCAGATTTATTCCCTTATACCCACCTTCTGAGCGTCGTAATTCCCGAATACCCACTTTGTATAAAAAACGAACACAATACCCACTCTTTTTAACTGGTGACCGCATTGTCCACAAAGTGCGAATAGCAAGTAACCGTGACCGAAGTACCCACTTCTGAAAAATCTTGCCTAGAATACTGGTACTATATGCATGTTCTTGGAACGGTGGGTTGTATTTTAAGTATATTTTAGGATTCTACGGATTCATCATGATATTTGTTTTCTTATAGTTTACATTGGATGCGACGGCGAATACAACAGCACAAATGTAATGCTTTCACTTATTTGCCAAGATATCGAACAATATGGTCGCCTTTCGCAGCCAGTTTTGGTTGGGGTGCTTACTTCAAAGTTTCCGTCCGATGTCGTCTCCACAACGTGGCTATTTCGCATCGTTGAGCTTGTTCTTCCATTCAGCGGGTGGGGTTTGCCTGCCGACATGGACAGCCGTGCTCGAGTGTGGTCGAGTGGTGGTCCACTCACTTTTTTGCACACTACGCGCAAAAAAACAATAGTACACGTTGCACGCGACATCGCACGTCGGAACGAGGGAAGCGAGGCCGACGACGTTGGCTCCTTTTCTTCGAGAATCGACAGCGAGCATCTAGTAAGGCCCTGTTTCTATCTTTGTAGCGACTTAGCTTGAAAGTTACCTTTTTTGCTAATACTTGAGATATTAGATTGTCCTATCCGACGACAGTTCTTCAACCTTAACATACGTTTTTAATCACAAACCATATCGGGCATAATACAATAAAATATTTCTCCGTAGAAATATTCAAGATCTTCACTCGTACATAAGTGTTGCAGATATATATGACACAAACATCTATTTCTTCGTAAAATTTCCTAGTCGTGGTTCGTAGGATCGTACCATCTAACAGCTCAATTTTTCCTTGACTGTTCGATCAACTTAATAGGCACAAATTTGCCTTTGATGATTGACCTCTTTGAAAATAATACGTGGATGACCTTGTCGATCTTGCTTTTGTTCTTCCGGCATGCGATGCATAGTGTGATACACAATAATGAAATGGGGGCTTATATACCTTGTAGGGTAATGTCTTTCGCACTTCCGAAGCAAGGTTTTTCCTCACTTCCATGTCTCGTATTGCATGAGATATGGAACGAAAGAAGCGAGGGCGACAATCACGCACCCATCTTTTTGTCTCGGGGGCTCTACAAAGATTCAGAGAGAACTCCAATATCTGCATTGGGGAATATGACAAACCCTAACTGTTCAATCTATATGGCAAATAGAGACCGTGTCGTTCATTTTTTCTCAAAGTGTATAGTCCCTCAACAACGAGGATTATTTTGAGCAGATCGATTGTCGACGAACAGCCAATGGTGGTACACGAACGAATCGTTCCACGATTTGTTCATTTTCAAATCGTGGAACGATTTGTAAACGAACGAATATTAGTACTTTTCAGAAATTAAGATTAGGTCCTCAATGGCCAATGTCACTTGCGACAGGGATGATGTGGGGTCCGTTCTGCAGGATTCGCCATGTCTAGGAGCACGAGCCTTGGGCATCCGCTCGTCACATTTAGTGACGAGCGGATGTCCAAAGTGGGTATTGGAGTTACGTCGTAAAGAGTGGGAAAAGCGTGCTTCGTTTTTTAACTTTGGACATTGTGGTCACCGATTAAAAAGTGTGGGGAGAACGGAAGGGACCTGCCGAAAAGTGGGCATACTAGTCATCTTCTCCCATGACTGCCTATTACGTAAATGAAGTTTTCAAACATGGGTAACCTGCGCAGAACTTTTTCAAATGGTGGGTAAAAGGGAATCCCCCCATGGTCCAATCCATGTTGGTTTTGTGCCCCAAGCAACTTCAATCAAAGATCTTTTTTTCTACGCAATACCTTTTAACCAAATTAAAATGCGGCATCATGATGAATTTTGCTAGCATGTGTTGTTTTTTTTGCCAAGCCGCTTGAAGGTGACCCCTTGTCTCTTACAAAAAACAGTCTATCTACCCAATAAAGGCTTAAGTAGATAGAACCTTTCACTTTTTGCTCACTCTTCACCAGTGAAGAGTGTAGTACTTGATGCCGACCATTGTTAAAAAAAAGAATGAGTTGTGTGGACTTGTTTACACAGTTGTTCATGATAATCTCTAGTAGTGCTCATCATTCATCCTTTTCATGCATGGTACAACACAAGTCAATGGGGAGAATTTGCTCTTGGGTAATACTCATGCGCTCTACTTGTATATCATTTTTTTTGTCATTCATCTTTGACATGCCACACTCACTTCGGAAGTACTTTGTTATCACCAATTTACTATCTCGGATGGAGTAAATACAAAATGACTGGTCTTGGTATTTCAAGATTGCCATCAAGAAGTGATGAGTGGTCTCTTTTGTATTTATATTGGTGGTTGTGAAAATGAAGTGTGTCATCTTTGTCAGAAGATCCCCAACTACCAAGATTACATCATGGCCTTGTGCGATGTCAAAAGACGATTTGATGTTAACGCACTCTCTATGAGACCCTACAATGGGAGGTTCTATAAGGAGTTCAGTAGGCCTTTTACTACTAACCTTGTTTTGGAGGGACATGAATCGTGTCATGCAATGCTTTTGGACATCGATAGTGCTTTGTGGCCGCCAATAGTAGTCCAATCATGCTTGATATGTCTTGTTTTGTCCCACATGCCCTACAACATGTGAGTCATAGGACTGATAAATCTTTGCTCAAAGATGTTCCATGTTTAACACGGCTTGTTATTCATGCTATTGAACTTTGATGGCATCCACCAACCCGTGCTTGTCCAGCCTTTGAAAGGTTTAAGATAAAGTATCCCCACAATATAACCTTTTGGTCTTATTTATGAATGTGTTGTAAAAGATTAGTTCTTGAGATGGCTGCCATAAAGGTACGGAAGGATCTTGTGCTCGTGTTGTTGGTGACAAAGTGACCAAAACGCCCATTATTTTTAGAGGTTGTTTTACACCCACGAGTTATTGGCTTGGTAAATTGGATGTGCTAACATCCTATGGCCGATATGTCCCTACAAATGAGATTTGGATCACATATTTGCTCCAACCCGCCTGATGCCTGGATATGTTTGATTTGGGTATAGAAAACTCCTGTAGGTTGTGGTTGGTCATAGCTGCAACACCCCCTTCCGCACCCTTGAGGTACCCTTTTAATGTCTTAAAGGCGTGTACCAGAGAAAGGAGGAAACAAGGATGTTGTAAATTCAAAGCAGGACAAATAATGAAACTGCCTAAAAGTTATTTGTTTCATTTCTCTTTGAAGGTTTTGGGGGCCCTTGTCAACCCAAAGCACAAAACGCAAAACTGATGATTTCTCATGCTCATTCAAAACACGGATCTAGGCACATCACCTTCGACGACAGTGTTTTGTGGTGGTTGATAGCTACACAAACATTGATTGGGCATGGAGCCCAGATGGCTGCAGTCGGACAGGCTACATTTTCCTGCTAGGTGGCACCGTTGTACCCTGGTGCAACGGCAAGTAGGGTTGTATTACAAGTAGCTCATCAGAGGCTGAGTATATTACACTAGAGGCTGGGGCTGCACAGGCGGTGTGGCTAAATTGTCTGTTTTGTAGGTTGCGCCAGCTTGTACCTTGCATCAATTAGAGAACTTTGATGTGTTTCATGCACGCATGAAGAATTTTACTATTGAGCATCTATTGTGGAGTGAGAGATGATTTCCATCAACTCGGTGGACACGGACATGCAACGAACTGACTTCCTCACCAAGGCACTGGTGCACGAAAGGTCATGGTGGTCATTTGTTTTGTCGGGCTTCGTCCCATACCTGAGAGCGACTGAGAGTGGGGTTTTTGATTATGGACTGTTGAGCATCTTGTTGTACATATGTGTCAGTTCTACACGTGTATGAACATGCGTACCATCGGGTCATGGGGGAGTGTTGTGATGTGAGTCATCCCCGTCTAGCTATACAACTTCTTGTGACCAGTCGGCCACGTCCATGCTTGTGCAGATTCTTGATGTGGACCTGGTTAGCGCCAGAGCACTGACAGGTGATGAATCCATCCACTAGCATCAGCCAAACAGCTGCCACAGCGTCCTGGGAGCTTAATGGGGTGCTCTGCAATTGTTGTTCAGTTCCTAGAGTTTTCTCGGTGGAATGGCTTCTGAGCCCGATTTGCATGTTTTGCATTGTGTGTCCATTGATCGATGCCAGAACTATGCATCTTACTAGTTGTAGTATCCTGCTCAAGATTCTGCATCTCTAAGTTAAGATGGTTTTGTGTTTGGATGCCTGTACACATAGTTATGTCCAAAACTGTTTTTTTGGGCTAGTTTTAGGACAAACTGACACTGCCGCATGCGTCACCCGTTGTGCGCCATGTTGGTAGTCATGGCTTCCCTGCTTAAGCCTCTTAGAATGCATGGAGCAAAGGGTGAAAACCAGGGGCATGGATGTGACGAGCTCAAGGAGTTAGAAAACCTTGTTAGAAAAAGCGAGAGTTAACAACGAGTGGAAGTCACAAGTGAGCGAGGTGTAAGAAACCGGTCAACCGGGCCACCCATGCAAAACGCTCGACGTGGGGCCCAGCCGCCACTCCGGGGTCGAACCGGACCAGTAGGCGGAGTACCGCCGGTGGTTTTCTCACACTTCGGGATAACTGACAATGTGGCCCCACAAGATCAGCAACCCGGTGCTTCACACCAACAACTCTATCTAGGCACGCATGTCAAAAACACATAGCCACATCAACCATGAGCACACGTGGATGCATGTCGCCCCTCATGCTCCAATGTTTGCTAAGCAAATGCTGAGCATATCATGCTGAAGCCCGTAGTTCTACTCTTAGGCACAACAAAACATAGGACTGCTCACGCCAATCTTGCACCCCGCTGGGACGCTAGGGAGGCATGGTCCACCATGTGTACTTTGATTGTTGTTGCGTAGTGTGATGCAGCAGATGGGCACATGAAGCTGTTACAACAGCCCTCTGTAGTCATCGACAGATACACCAATAGATGTATCTATTGTGACTGTGTGCGTCAGTGTTGTGAGCCCAGTCCTTGTTAGTGTATCTGTCGATGACCACAGAGGACCAAGGATGCGAGCAGGCACTGACCTGCTGGCATCATCGGTGTGGATCCAGTGGATATGTCGGTCAACAAGGAGGCAAAGCGCTCCCCCAGGTAGCTTGGTCTACGTGCAAAGTACGACGCTGGCTGTCATGCTTAAGTTCCATACCAAGGAACACTCAAGCCAGGCCCAGGTCCTTCATCTTGCATGTGGACTGTAGTAGAGACTTTACTGACTATACAGTAGCAAGGCTGGATGAGGCAATGAGGATATAGACAAGGATAGCCACGAGGGGCTCCGAGGGTACACTCAGAAAGAGTATTGGATTGATGGTGCTACGACGGTAGCCACTTCTCTTGAGAGTGGAGGAGATCTCATGGTTCAAACAACGAGGCAACTACTTGAGCCCTTACAGGGCCTTATGCAGTCACCAGACCTTGTTTGTGCTGTCGGTGAAGCCAGGTGACTGCACCATGTAGATCTCCTCATCCAATTGTTTGTGTAGGAATGTATTGGTGACGTCCATCTGCTCCAGTTCCTAGTCATGCTGGGTGACACGTCTCAAGGGAGCACGGGTGATGGTGTGCCGCCTGATTGGAGCAAACGTCTCTTCAAAGTCAATGCCTGGAATCTGAGAGAATCCCTTGGTTGTGAGCCCAGTTGTGTACCTGTCGATCTTGCCGTCAGACTTCAACTTTTGTTGGAGGATCCAGCCCGTTGAAACAGCTTTGCGGCCTGCCGGGAGATCTACAAGCTCGAAGACCCCATGTTCCTTGAGGACAGTCAGCACCTCTTACATGGCCTTCTCTTAGAGGTCACCATCGGCCGCCTCACGAGCCTGCCGGGTAATAGTGGGCTCAGGGGGGGTGAGGATAGTCCACTTGCTGCGAAGCAGGCTGCGACATAGCTAGCAAGAGAAGCCTCGAGGACGCTGTGAAACACATGAGCTTCGAGTGCATAGCCCATTGGAGAGCTATGATGGACTACACTAACGGCAAGCCCAAGCACATCTAGGCTAGTGGGTCTGGCAGTAGAACCGGCTGAGGTAGATGATGCACTAGGACGAGTGCGACGTTGAGGGGGCTGGAAGGAATACAAAGAAGAGTGCTGAGGGAGAGAACGAAGTCACCCTCCATGTTTGTATGGCTATGGACCAACAGGAGGAGCCTGTAAAGCAAGAGGGGGCTCTACCATACCAACGGATGCTGAGGTCTGCAATGCAGGCATCTGAGGTGAGTCGGAAGTGACATGTTGAGGTGACTGCATAGAGACATCCACTGGGGACTGTGTTGGAGCACTGATGGGCACTGACATGGACTCAGAGGACACCAAGGAAGAAGGGGCCAGCGATAACTGGTCGGACTGGGAGAAACATCAGCCGTGGAAGGAACAAGCGAAGAAGGAGAGGAAGAGGGTCCAGAGTTGTGATCTGTGTTGGTCGAAGAAGGATGTGTCCCTGTGCAAACAAAGGCAGAGACAGAGCCACCCCTCCAAGCGGACGAAGCGAGGACAAGGAAGAGGGTAGAGGGACACGGGACAAGTCATGAGGAAAGACATCCTTAGAAAAAGAGCATCACGGGACTCAATGACGCGCATGCGGTCAGTGTCCTAAAAGCGCCACGCTTCGGAAATGACAGACACCGAGGAACGTGCAAAGACGTGCACGAGGACAAAGCTTGTCGTCCCAAAGGTCCTCGGGGAGCCAAACAGTAGCAACACAGTCCAAGACACGAGCAAGACAAAGATCAGTGCGACGACCAAATGTGTGTTCAAAGGGGATGACGTGACGGGGAAAAGGACCATGGGATACACGGTTCCAAAGCCAGGTCATGTAAGATGTGGCTAAGAAAGGGAAGAGCAAAGGGAGGTTACAGGCACTGAGGAGGGTATGCACACCATCACCGAGCATCTGGATCCAACATTCAGAGACGTCGTTTTGATAAGGTGTGTAGGGAGCCAAGGGGACCTATACATTTTACCCTGAGCACAGTCAAGGCAGTTAGTAGGACAAAAAGCAGGAGAGGTAGCAGCATCAAAACCATGTAGCGCACGTAGTAGGCTGTCAATAGCAGCAGTGTGGATATGAAACAGGCGGCGATGCAGTAGTTGTGTGTGCACTGGGAAAAGAGAGCGTGTAACGTGAACATGAGTAGACGTGGCAAGTATAGGAGCAAAGGAGGCAATGCAGAACAAGCGATCACAATGGGTGCTCTACAGAGCACCCGTTGCATGAAGACCGGTAGTACGATGGGAAACGGAGGCAATGCCACAGCTAGAGGAGACGTACATGCCCTGGTCATTGAGTGCCATGATAGAGAGGAGAATCAATTCAAGGGAGGGAACGTACGGTACATCGGGCAAGAAAAGTTCCCCCCCGATTCCAATAAAACAGACCACCCCAACGTCGTGAACAGGGAGAAGTTGGCCTGAACCAGTGCAAAAAAAAAAGAGCAAGGCCAAGAGGACCAAACGAGACAAATGAGGAGTGAGAGGAGGTCATGTGATGGATGGCTCCAGAATCAAGGATCCAGAAGCCACTCGATACACAAACAAAGGCAGGGACACGACTGACAGTTGCAATGGCGGAGTGCGGTGAAAGTTGCTAACCACAAATGGCAAGACAACAAGGCAAGTAAACAGATTGCCACTCCTCAATCCATGGGACATCAATTGGCAGGCATCCCTGAACATGATCAGGCATAGAACCACGCAAAGCCCAATCAACTACACACGCAAGTGTGTAATTGATATGACGCTGGTGGACGACGTGGAAGAGGACGGCATCCAGCTGACGGTCATCCTCAGGCAGGTCAGGGGTGATGAAAACACCGGAGGAGAGCTTTGAGACGGGTAGGTGGGAGAGGCCCAAGCAGGTGGAGAGTAAGGACCGGAGGGAGGGCCATAGTAGACGGGCCCCCTATACCTTGGGGGCCACTCCCAGGGGTAGGGCGGTGGAGGTGGCACTGCAGCGGTATTGTGGGCCGTGGCATCTGTGGATGTAGGCTGAGTGTGGCTGGCTGGGGCAGTACAACTGGTGGCATGGGCAGATCTCCCAGAGCCACTAGAAGATCACGTCCATTGTGCGTGCATTGCGGATGCTAGACGGACATCATCGAGCGGCAACAGAAACTTCGAGGCAGAGTGGCCGGCAGTACCACAGTTCCAGAACGTGACGGTGCCGGAGGAGGACGTGGAAGAGGACGAGCCGCCAGACCCCTTTCCTTTCCTGCGCCCGGTCTGACCACTAGCACCGGATCCGCCGCCACCCCTTCCTTTTCCCCCACCATGGCCACCCACCCCCACCCTGAATTAGGAGAGAGGTGGCCGGTGTGGAGGAGGACAACGACAAAGCAAACGAGGAGGCGGCAAAGGAGGAGGGTGGGACCGTAGTGGCAGCTGCAACTGCCGCACGGTGGATGTGTTTGTTCTGCAAGGCACTCTACCAGTCCGTAAGGTGCTGGACAGTGAACTCCTAGAGGGTACCAATGCCGGGTGGAGCGACGTCAAGAACGGGCTCAGCTGTAAGATGCTCGAGCTTGGAGGCCTTGACCTCCTTGAAGATTTCAGACAGTTCGAGGATGAGGCCGTTGATGATAGAGAGGACTACAGGGAGCAGCTCGGGTGCTGCCTTGCCCAGGTCACGAAGCAGGCGGAGGCCAATAGGCGTCGCCATTCTCATCAGCACACATGGACAACATGTCGGATGGACTGTGAGGACACTCTGTGTTGTGTGCCCCCTAACAGTGGTACGACGCTTAATGAGGGCGGAAGCACCAACAGGATCAGCAGGGGTACGGTGTACTGTGTCAGTGTTTTAGGACCCAATCTCATCAGTGATGTCATTGGGTCCAACACAGATGAGTGCACGGACATCACAAGCAGACTCAACATCGACGGGAAGAAAGAGAGGGATGGCTGAGGGATTTGGTTCATGATAGTACTCCCAAAGATGCTCTCCTTGTACCCACGTACTAAAGCAAATATCTCGGGAAGAGAAGGTGAGGTTAGAGGGTGAAATGAGGTGGCACAGAGTCAATGTCAGGCTTGCAATGCATGGGCAATGCAAGTGCCTTGGTGGCGGCGGTGCTAGCAACAGCGGCGAATGCAAGCGGGTCAGAGGAAAGAGAGCCAGAGGCAGTGGATGCGGAAGCGGACGAGGTGGAAAATGCAACAGCAATGCCAAGAGCAGTGGAAGCAGAGGGTCTGGAGTGCAGTGTGGGCTGGAGGCGGTTGAGGACCAGGTCGACTATATAGTCAGCAAACGTTTCCTGGTCATCCTGCTCACAACGCAATTTTTCCTCTGTATTGCGTGTGTAGTGAGGGCTACCTGGAGAGCGGTGTGCTCTTGCTGCACCTTTGCCAGCTAAGGAAAGTTCAACAGAGTTTCCCCTACCCTAGTGGGCATGAAGAAGTATAGTGAGTGTGACGCTCAAGGCAGTACTGCAAGGCAACGGACCTGATACACAAAGACGGACACATAGAGGAAAAGGAGAAAGAGGGCATGAAGGAGAGTGTGCCAAGCTCACTAAAACTAGCGATGCAAGGCAAACAGGGGTGGAAGTGTTTTCGCTGCTGATGCTACAATGACGGCTATGGTGGAGGAAGTGGAGACATTGAGACACGCAAATCCAGTAAAGGCAGCACCGGTGAGGGTGGAGATGGCTGTAGCTTTGGAGACAAGAACCTGAACATAGTGAATGAATATTGATGAGGAGGCTTTGGAGCAAGCCTGCATCATAGGGAGTGAATGGAGACTATGGCACTGGAGAGGGTAGTGGCCGCTACCACTGCTGCTACTCCATCTGCTCCGGCGACAACCTATGTGGCAATGTTCACTATGGTGGCTGCAAGAGGTCCCTGGTCGACTACAGCATTAGTGCAAGAGTCAACAGCCGTACCAGCAGCTGTATTGGCAAGAGCAAGTGCAGCGCGTGCAGTGACAGCAAAAGTGGAGGAGACAGTAAAGTTGGAGGCAACTGCAGCTTCTAGGATAGAAAAGGTATTAGAGGGTCCAGAGGAGGCAGCTCTAGAATCGGATGCTTTTGGAGATGCAGCACGGTGAGGAGAGAAGGGTTTAGGAGCTGCTGATGGTACCGCTCCACCAGGGACGGCACGTTGACTCTGCCGATGCATCCTATGGGCAATGGAAGGGCTGACTTGAGATTAAAGAGGATGATGGTCCCGTGGTGGGCCCGTGGCTGGCGCATTTTGCGCCGTTGGTGAGTCGTTTGAAGCGGATTGGCAGTAGGCGACGTACTCACGCTCGTAATGTGACATGAGGTCGTAGTCCTCTCGAGGGTAGTACCCTGGACTGTGGTGGTGGTGGTGCAACCACAGCTTGCGCTCTGCCCTCTCCTCGTAGTACGTAACCTCCTCCTCAATGCGGTAGTCCTAAGGCTGCACACCGAATCCGATTCGCAAATCTCAAGCTCGATCCGGATTCGTGAGTCTGAATCCAGCTATGCATTTGGATTCATGGATCTGGATCCGGGATTCGCGAATCATTTATGATTCACAAATCCTGACGAATCCATGCCCACAACGTCCCACTATAGCCATTGCCACATTCGGTTTTTTTGCGGACTTGCATCATATGAAGAGACTTAAATTATGGATGGTACTACACATCGTCTCTCAGTGTTCATGTACTCTGGAAGCGGCCGCCGTGTTACATCATTGGTAAGCCACGTGTCAGCTCCAATTTAAAAAAACAATCAGCCTCATGGTTCCTCGAGCACTCCCTCCCCCCCAAATCTACTGACAGTTCAAAGCTCTCCAATCGCGCCCATAGCGGGTGGGTAACAGCGAGGTACATCACTCGTCAAGTCTGGCATGACACCCAAACCCAGCGATCAGATTCGCGTTTGTCTAGCCTGACACCGGACCTCCCTATGGCCTGACCTCAGGCTCGGGCAATGCAAACATCCGTACAAATCAGGTGCTTGCACGGTCGCAACATCCGTGCGGACGTGCGAGGACTTGAATCTTGTATGTACGATGGCCATTCTTTTGCATGGGTTGTGCGAACGATCAGCGGCAGCCAATGTCTCGTGCATGTGCCAGGTCACTAACCTGGCACATGCTTGCAACGTGCTTGAGAGTGTCGCGGTCGGTCAGCGACCTCCACGTATAGACATCAAATATTCGAAAGTCCAAAGGACGGGCTTCGGAAGTCCAACGTCGGGCCTGAACCAAACTGCTTCCGAATTTCTCAGCCCCCTCCCTCCCTCCCTCCCTCCCTCCCTCCAAGGATTCGTGAGTGGATTCACGAATCCCAACATGAGACCCAACCCTGGATCCGGATTCGTGAACCAGATTCACGAATCCAAGGATTCGTGTGCAGCCTTAGGTAGCGGTCTCGTGCAGCTGTCAGTAAGGTTGAAGTTATCTTGGTGTCTGGCGGGGACGCCAGGATGGCCGCAGTGGCCGCGGATGCAGCTGCTGCTACAGTTGCTGCTAACACTTGGAGCTTAGATGTTCAGCGCTGCAGTACCTTGGTGCTGCGGTGCCGCAATGGGGTGGAGTGAGAATGCCCCGGTGCCTGCATGCCAAGGTGTGATAGTGCCTTGGTGTTGCGGTGCCGTGGTGCCGCAATGAGGTGGAGCGAGAATGCTCTGGTGCCTCTATGCCGGGGTGCAAGAGTGCTTGGGTGCCTCGATGCCTGGGTGTTGCGGTGTCGCAGTTCCTTGGTACCTTGGTGCCTTGGTGCTGCGGTGTTGCGGAGAAACGAGGCTTCAAAACTGCAATACCTCGGTGTTACTCTGCCGTGGTGCTGTGGTGCAGCAATGGGCCGGAGCGAGAATGCTCCGGTGCCTTGATGCCGGGGTGCACTGGTGCCTCAGTGTTGCGGTGCTGTGGTACCACAATGAGGCAGAGCGAGAATGCTCCGGTGCTTCGGTGCCGGGGGTAAGAGTGCCTCGGTGCCTCTGTGCCTTGATGTTGTGGTGCCGTAATGCCTTGGCGCCTTGGTGCCTTGGTGTTGTGGTGCTGCAATGTCGTGGTGCTACAATGAAGCGAAGTGAAGGTGCTCTGATGCATAGGTTTCGGGGTGCAACGGTGCCTTGGTGCCTCGATGCCTTGATGTTGCGGTGATGTAGTGCAGTAGTGCCTTGACGTGTAAGTGCCCTGGTGCTACGGCGCCTAGATGCTCCAGTGATACATGGAGAGTGGGCTTGCCGTGGGCGAAAGGTGCGGGCCAAGACTCAGGCGCAGTCCAGGAGGCAAGATTGGAGCACCTCGAGTGTCGAGGCGGCCACACCTTCTTAGATGAGGATGAAGTGACTAGGAGAATGTCACGGCGGTGAGAATGTTGCCCCGGATGTCACTTTGACCGAATCAGATCCCGGACCGACGGAGTGGAGGGAATGGTCCCTCGTGCTCTGATACCAGTAGGTAGTCACAACTTCCCTGCTTAGGCCTCTTAGCATGCATGGAGCAAAGGGTGAAAGGCCATGGATGTGGCAAAACTATGTGAGAAAAAGTGGGAGTCAACAATGAGTGGGAGTCACAAGTGAACGAGGTGTTAGGAACCGGTCAACCGGGCCATCCACGCGAAACGCTCGACGTGGGGTCCGGCCGCCAGCCCGGGGTCAAACCGGACTGGTCGGCGGAGTACCGCCGGTCGGTCCGGTTTTCTCACGCTTCGGCATATTTGACAAAGTAGCCTCGCATGATCAGCGACCCGGTGCTTCACACCAACAACTCTATCTAGGCATGCATGTCAAGACACAAAGAGCCACATCGACCACGAGCGTATGTGGATGCATGTCTCCCTATGTATGATTCTCCAATGTTTTCTAAGCAAATGCTAAGCATATCATGCTGAAGCCAGCAATTCTGCTCTCAGACATGATTAAACATGGGACTTCTCGCACCAATCTTGCACCCGGCTGGGACACTAGGTGTTGAAATTCGTTGGCCACTCATAACACTATGCCCTCTCGCCTCCCACATTCTCCACACACTCATGTACAGATTGAATGACCATGGCACTGCCTGGGGAGATGGCTGACGCGATCATCCTGAATGGAGCTGCCAACGCCCTCAAGCAGTTGCTGGACCCAGGGGCGCTGTCTAGCACCAATATTACCATTGCATGACTCCACATGATTCTCTATGACTCTGTGTGGTACGGTAGATGCTAGGGCCGTACACTCTCGTTGCCGTGCCCTGCATCATTTTATCTTGCCCTACTTGTGATGGGGGAGCTGCTTATTTCCCGGGTGCTGATCCTTAGGGGGCCACCATGCCGGTCTTGACCGTGCATTGGTGAGTAGCCGCCCTCGGTTATTCCGAGAGGTCGGGCTCGACCCCCGGGTGGCGGCACTTGCCCACTCGAGCTCAACGCTCGTGGTGAGCAAGTGCTCACCGGTACTTCTCGCTCTCGCTCCCNCCAATATTACCATTGCATGACTCCACATGATTCTCTATGACTCTGTGTGGTACGGTAGATGCTAGGGCCGTACACTCTCGTTGCCGTGCCCTGCATCATTTTATCTTGCCCTACTTGTGATGGGGGAGCTGCTTATTTCCCGGGTGCTGATCCTTAGGGGGCCACCATGCCGGTCTTGACCGTGCATTGGTGAGTAGCCGCCCTCGGTTATTCCGAGAGGTCGGGCTCGACCCCCGGGTGGCGGCACTTGCCCACTCGAGCTCAACGCTCGTGGTGAGCAAGTGCTCACCGGTACTTCTCGCTCTCGCTCTCCCTTGTCTCTTTCGTCTTGGTTGGGCGCAAGTTTCTAAGGCAAGTTACCGCATCCATGGCGTGTACCGTGCACCGTGCTTTGTTGCTCTCACTCATCTCACCACATTCGGTCTAACCAAGCAACTTCCTAGCAACTACTGGTATCAGAGCAAATGAGGATCCTCCCTCACCACTCGTCGATCCTGGTCCTCGATCTCCCGCGGCCCACGTCTCTCATGGCCCGTTCATTTCCGTAGCGGACGTTCTTCGCCGCCGGCCGTCTCTTCGGCCTGTAGCGGCAGCACAGTTAGACGATGCTGCCCTCACTCCTTGGCAGCCCATTGCAGCCGTTCTCGCTGCCCCTCTAGGCTGCTCTCGACTCTTCGAGATCATCGGGTGCTGTACCGCCCGCCAGCCCGTTCCTCGCGGTCTCCGCTGCCCGGAGCTGCTTACCAGCTTCCGGTCTCTGACCTCTCCTGCAGCTGCTCTCAGCCGCTCTCCATTCTCAGCAGTCCCTCTCGGCTGCACGCGGCGGCCCTCGGGTTTCCCATCACCCTCGGGTGCCCCTCTCACCGCTCTCGGGCTCTTCACGACTCTCCGTCGCCCCCAACTGCTCTCCGGTGCTACCCACCCTCAGTTGGTCCCTGGGCTGCTCTTTCAGCCATCTCTTCTCTCTCCGTTGTCCGAAACTGCACTCGGCCTTCCAAGACGGCACTTCCGCATCTCCAAGCTCTACGGGCAACCCCATGCACTCTCTCGGCTCTCTGTGCATCACCGTGCCTCTGCACATCCCTTTCATCTCTACAGTCGCCATCCTCGATTCACCGCCACTCGACGGACCCCCCGACGAGGAGCTTGACTCCCCTCGGACTGCTGCACGTCACGCTGACGACGGGTTGGAGAACCCAAGGAACCACGACCCCCCGTCACCACCAGACCATGACACACCCCTCTGGTTTCGCATGCTCGACTCAGACTACTGGCGAGGTGATTTAGAGAGGGAAGCGGCTGAGCACAAGGAGGAAATCAACCGGCAGGTTTACACAACGGATGATCTGCCGCCGTCCCCTCCTCGCCGTCGAACAATGCCACCCACAGTCGCCAACCCACCTTTCACGTCCGCGTCTACTGCCAACACCACTGTCGGCCCATCTCCCGCCACCGCTACCTCTGCTGAAACATCACCAACCCCAGAGGTCCCAGGCGTCATCCCTGTGCTTCCCGTGCACACAGATTCCATCGGCTTGGCTGGAGCCGTGCTCGACGCAGCAGCAGGGGCGGCTGCAACCTTCGCTGCCACTGCCCGTGCTTGCAGGGCGCCCACTCAAACGGCCGTAGGGCATGCAGCAGAAGCATATGCCCACACTGCAGCCTCTCTCACACTGCTTGCATCAGCAGCAGCAAACATAGCCACTCAGGTCACTGCAGCAGCAGCTTCTGTCGCAACTGCAGCCTCATCTGCAGCTGACGCTACTGCAGCCGCTGTTGGCTCCATCCGCGCCTCCACCGCATCTG
>SZWC01005957.1:4518-12018 GCA_023375785.1 Penium margaritaceum
GCGGTACAAGCGAGGGGATTTGAGCGACTCCTCCTAGCACTGGCCCTCTTTTACGACCAACCCTCGGAGCTATACTATCAGGGGGGGTCCCAACCATGCGTGCTTCAGTCGGAGAGGGGGGTGCGACAGGGAGATCCTATCAGCCCCTTCCTCTATGCCTTGACGCAGCAGGACACACTGGAGGCAGCACAGGCAGCGATGGGAGGGACTGGCCGGGTGCTGGCGTACTTGGACGACACGTACTTGCTAGGCCCAGTGCAGAAGCTGGAGGCAGCGTTCACTGCGCTGTAGGGAGGATTGGCTACGATGGGGATGGAGGTTCAGCCTCGCAAATGCCAGCTGTACCTACCGGCGGGGGTGGGCCAGGCGCCGGGGAGCATTGCGGGGGTCCCACGAGCGAAAGAGGGGATGGTGATTCTGGGGTGTCCGATTGAGACAGAGGAGATCTGTCGAGCGCGACTTGATCTAGCAGTACACAAGGTGGAGGAGATATTGGAGACGCTCGTCAACATGCCAGACGCCCAGGCCGCATTCAGCATCTTGAGGGAGTGTACCACTCGCAGGCTTCAGCATCTCACGTGGCTGACGCCCCCATCAGAGTGGTGGACGAGCCGGCTGCAGCGATTCGAGGAGAAGGTGGGGGGTTGCATCCGCCGACTGGTGGGACTAGATGAGGTACAGGGGACCAAGGAGAGAGGCGGGCAGTGGCCCACGCTGAGCACCAGGCACGGCTCCCGATTCTGTTGGGAGGGCTCGGCTTAACGGGAGTGGGAGACCTCGCACCCCTCTTGTTCGTATGCAGCCGCCTGCAGTCTTGGTACGCGGTGAAACGTCTCGTTCACCCACGAGACCCTGGGGACAACGGAGAGGGTGAGGGAGGAGTACGGAGACCATGGATGAGGGGGACGTTTGCAGAGCTATGAGAGAGGGTACTGCAAGGATTCCCAGATGTAGTGAAAGCTAAGATCCCACAACTGGCGGAGTGTGAGCAGGGGAGTCCCAAGCACCTCTTCCAGGACTTGTTGGACGCCGTCTATGAGTGGCAGCTGGGGGAGCTCCGATCGGTGGTGGTAGCGGAGTTGGGAGGAGAGGAGGCACTCCCACAACTGCAGCGACTTGCGGCGGTGCAGGGGGAGCACAGCGGGGATTGGCTATTGGCACATCCCAGGTCCGTCACCAACCGTCTGTACATGGCACCAGCAGACTAGAGAGTGGCGTGCAGGTTTCGCCTTGAGCTCCCCATTGCACACTTACGCCATACACTGGCGTGCACGTGTGCAGAGCGGAGCCCTATACACCCATTCGCACCGCAACACGCCCTTCGATGCGTCCAGGGAGGAGGTACGAGGGCGGCCCATGATGCAGTGATGAGAGAGTTGGCAGCAATGGTTCGCGAGAGTGGGATGGGCGGGGTGACGGTCGAGCACGTAGGCCTCCTACCTGAGGGGCGGCCGGATATCACATGCTTTGACCCAGCCACGGGACACACACTAGTGATGGACGTGGTCATCGCCGACCCGCAGCGGCCGAGTCTGGGGAGGAGGTCGGCGGAGCGGGCGGGTGTGGCATTGGAGGATGCGGTGAGCACGAAGGAGAGGAAGCATAGACGATGGCGACGCGAGGCAGAGCGCGACCATATGGAGTTTGTCTTCCCCGCGATGGAGACCTTGGGGGCCTTCTCGCGAGGCCTCGGCAAGGTATTGCGGACATCGTCAGAGGCGACCGAGCGGAGGCTTGCCCGACAAGGAGGTACCGCAGGGGTGTCGGTGCCGCTACGTGCCCTCCTCAACCAGCGCATGGCGGTGGCCCATCAGCGAGCACATTTACAGCAGTTGCGACAGCGGGCCGCAGAGCGGGCGGAGGACACAATTCTTGACCAGGACATTGCCAGAGCATGGAGAGTGCTGTATCGGAGGGATGAGGGACCATCTGTGGCAGACCTTTGCTTTGTGGAGCGGGGGTAAATGGAAAGGTGGAGTCTGTTACGATGGTGAGTGGGAGAGGAGGGCTATGTGCCAGACCTTACATTGTGTGCTCATGTTACTGGTGGCTTGTGTGGTCTTTGCTGATTCCACTATGGTGGGGATCTTAAACTTGCATGTCACATGTAAACTCATATTTCATTGAATGAGATTGATCTATCTATCTATCTATCTATCTATCTATCTATCTATCTATCTATCTATATATCTATCTATCTATCAATCAATCAATCTATGTATCTATCTATCTATCTATCTATCTATCTATCTATCTATCTATCTATGTATCTATCTATCTGTCTATCTATCTATCTATGTATCTTTCTATCTATCTATCTATCTATCTATCCATCTATCTATCTATCTATCTATCCATCCATCCATCCATCATTCCATCCATCCATCAATCTATCTATCCATCTATCTATTTATCTATCTATCTATCTATCTATCCATCTATCTATCTACCTATCTATCTATCTATCTATCTATCTATCTATCTATCTATTTATCTATCTATCTATCTATCTATCTACCTATCTATGTATCCATCTATATATCTACATATCTATCTATCTATCCATCTATTTATCTATCTATCTATCTATCTATCTATCTATCTATCTACCTATCTATCTATCTATCTATCTATCTATCTATCTATCTATCTATCTATCTATCTATCTATCTATCTATCTATTTATCTATCTATCTATCTATCTATCTATCTATCTATCTATCTATCTATCTATCTATTTATCTATCTATCTATCTATCTATCTATCTATTTATCTATCTATCTATCTATCTATCTATCTACCTATCTATCTATCTATCTATCTATCTATCTATCTATCTATCTATCTATATATCTATCTATCCCTTCAGCAAGCACATTCAAAGCAGTTGCGACAACGGGCTGCGGAGCGGGCGGTCGACATGTCTCTTGACTAAGACATCGCCACTGCATGGAGAGTGTTGAGTAGGAGGGATGAGGGCCCCTCTCTGGCAGACATTTGCTTTGTGGAGCGGGGGTAGAGGGACAAGTAGAGTTTGTTTGGATGGCGAGTGCGAGTTCAGGGCTAAATGCCAGAATTTGCATTGTATGCTCATGTTACCGGTGGCTAGTGTGGTCTTTGCTTATTCCACTGTGGTGGAGATCTCAAACTTGCATGTCACATGTAAACTCACAGTTCATTGAATGAGATTGATCTATCTATCTATCTATCTACCTATCTATGTATCTGTCCATCTATCTATCTATCTATCTATCTATCTATCTATCTATCTATCTATCTATCTATCTATCTATTTATCTATCTATCTATCTATCTATAAATCTACGTATCTATGTTTCTATCTATATCTCTATCTTGTGAGGATGAGATCCGCCTGGTGCGGTCCCGAAGTTTGTCTGATTGCCTCTAGTGATTCACGTCTACTGTTTTGCGCGAATCTGAGACTTGAGCGTGAGCTTTCTGGTCGCCTCACGCTATGTGAGTAGGAATTTAGAGACAGTCAGTTTGCGAAAGGAATAACGTCGTTTTGCGTTAGTTTGTGAACCTAGACATGATCACAACATTTATAGGGCTACTCATTAGCTTTCAAACGCACCAAACCGCGCGCCATTCGGTCAAGTGTAGCTCAAGTTATGCTTGCCAAAGCGCAGGTCCCACCCACCACAGAAGCCTGACGCCGCCATTCGCTGTGGCGCCTTCATTCACGTGCGAAGCGCCTTTCCCAAGGCGCATGTCCCAATGCACATGGTGTGGTGGTCTCCTGCACTATTTCCACGCACCCTACCCACGTTTGGGTCGTGTTTGGTGATGGGGTGTGACGAGGTTCGAAACCTGTCCGTGGACGTACTTTCAGATTTTTGACACAAGTCCCCGAGTAACAAAACGTACTACTGAGTTTCAGACGTCGAGCAAGGATTTTGGCTAAGTCCCTCAGTAACAACCTGCACTAGTGGATCTGGTGGATGATCCGCCGGATCAGGTGGATCATCCACCGGACGCCTTGGCAGGCCTATCGGAGCATTTTCTCCAGATGGTATTATTGTTTCTCGGTCCAGTCGATTATCGATCGGATTTCGAGTTGCAGCCGGCTCGCAGAGCCGCTGCACATACCCCAATTTTGGAATGCCATATCTCCCTCCATGCTTGTCTGATTCCGGCGAAACGAATTCCACCGGATTTAGCGACTCGTCACCTTTGAGGGGTAATCCTCCATTTCAGTATCTGAGCAAATGTCCAGTCGCCAGATCCGCCGGAGCGGAGTTTCCATTTTCTGGCGGCTCGTCAGCGCCTCCCGGCGCCGCACTTGGGCATGCGGAGGGGCAATTTTTCAACATTCTCCCCCTTGCACCTTCCATGCCCGCTGCTCCTGCTTGCTCTCACTCATCTTCCGCTACGCCCTCCAGCCCATCATAGCTGGTCATCCCAAGTCTGGCCACGCTCATCGCGTGCCGAATTGCGGGTTGCGCTTTGGTCAAGCAATCCGCAAGCATGCTGTGCGTGCTGCAGTGCTGCAGCACCACCTGCCCCTTCTCGACCATGTCCCGTGCGTAGTGATAANCCAGTCGCCAGATCCGCCGGAGCGGAGTTTCCATTTTCTGGCGGCTCGTCAGCGCCTCCCGGCGCCGCACTTGGGCATGCGGAGGGGCAATTTTTCAACATTCTCCCCCTTGCACCTTCCATGCCCGCTGCTCCTGCTTGCTCTCACTCATCTTCCGCTACGCCCTCCAGCCCATCATAGCTGGTCATCCCAAGTCTGGCCACGCTCATCGCGTGCCGAATTGCGGGTTGCGCTTTGGTCAAGCAATCCGCAAGCATGCTGTGCGTGCCGCAGTGCTGCAGCAGCACTTGCCCCTTCTCTACCATGTCCCGTGCGTTGTGATAACGCACGTCAATGTGCTTTGTCCTCCTGTGCTTTCTCTGGTTGTTGGTCAGCGAGATGGAGCCGGTGTTGTCCTCGTGCACCACCGTAGGCTCCAGCTGCGGCACGCCCAGCTCCCCCAGCAACCTGTGGAGCCACACCGCCTCCTTGACCGCCTCGGCCAGCGCGATGTACTCAGCTTCCACTGTGGAGGTGGTGACGCAGTCGTGCTTCCTGCTGCACCACGAGACCGCTGCACCAGCGAGGAAGAACACGTAGCCGGATGTGGACTTCCGCTTGTCCACATCGCCTGCGTAGTCTGCATCCGTGTTGCAGACCAGACGCAAAGGGTCCGTCCGCCCCTTGCCATCGAACCTCAGGCACGCGTGCCGCGTCGCCTGCAGGTACCGGAGGATGCGCTTGACCGCCTGCAAGTTTAGTGGCCTTGGATCGGCCACGTACCTGCTCACATGGCCCACCGCGTAGGCTAGGTCAGGTCGAGTCAGCACCATGGCGTACATGAGGCTGCCCACCGCCGATTGGTAAGGCACCCCTGCCATATCCTCCCGCTATTCTTTTGTTTGCGGCGCCATTGCCGCACTCAGTTCATAGGTCATGGAGACAGGACTACACACTGGTTTGCAGTCCTCCATACCGTACCGCTTCAGCACCTCGGCCACGTATTTGGCCTGCCCCAGCTCAACCGTGCGCGCCCTCCGGTTCCGCGTAATGCTCATCCCGAGGTAGAACTCCAGCTCCCCCATGTCCGACATCTGGAACCTGCTGCTCAGTTGCTCTTTCAGATGCTATAGGCTTGGCAGGTCTGAGGAGCACAAGATCAGATCCTCCACGTAGAGTCCGACAATCTGATGGAGCTTCTTGCTACGCCGCACGTACACACTGTGATCCGCCTCATAGCGCTTGAAGCCGGGTTGTGCCATGAAGCTGTTCATCTGTTGGTACCAGCATCGGGGCAATTGCTTTAGCCTGTACAAGGACTTTCGCAGCTTGCACACCTTACCCTCCGGCGCCTCCACCCCCTCCGGCACCTCCATGTAGATTTCCTTGTCGATGATACCATTGAGGAAGGCCGTCTTTACGTCCATTTTGTGGAGCTCCATGTCCTTTGCGGCTGCCACCGCAAGGATCGCGCAGATGCTTGTGAACATGGCGATGGGGGTGAACGTCTCATCGTAGTGCTTGCCCTTACGCTGTGCGTACCCCTTTGCCACGAGCAGCGCCTTGTACTTGTCAACCACACCTTCCTTTGTGAACTTGGTCTTGAAGACCCACTTGGAGCCGATGACCTTGGCGTCGTTCGGCCTGTCAACCAGCTGCCACGTGTCGTTTTCAGCAATGGATGCCAACTCCAACTTGATGGCGGCGTCCCACTGCTTTCCCTCGGGCCGCGCAAGCGCCTCTTCCACGGTCGTCGGTTCTGTTGATGCAGCCAGCATGCACCGCGTCATGGCGATCCATCAACCGGTGCCTGCGTCGAAACATTTCCCCGCTCTCCGCTGCCACCCGCTGCGGCGCGGCAGTCTTGGCGGTGTATCGTCGCTCTGCTGCGATCCTTCCAACTCAGCCCGCTCCAGTGTATCGTCAACCGGACAGCTTCACAAGAATTCTTCCCACCTGGTGAACCATCAACCGGACAAGCGACGCGTCCAAAAACTTTTCTCCGACGCCCGACGCGAACTCCACCGAGAATGCGCGCTTCAGCACCCGCGGTGCCTCCTTCCACGGATCATTCCGCCGGATCTCCAGCCTAGCTGCATCATCGTTGGAGTCCTCCGCGTTGGCTGCTGCACTTGCTTCACCGCCGCACTCCGACAGCGCATCATCGACCCCCACGTCCGCCGGCTCCTCGTAGTCAAGGAGCTGGAACCACTCCCCCTGTTTTGGAGTGTTCCTGACGCTCATGTCGTTGCTGCTACTGCTAAAGCTCTGTTGCTCGTCGAACTCGATGTCACGGCTACGGATAATCTCTTGAGTGCGCGGATCCGAGACTCGATACGCCTTTTGCGCGCTCTCCTACCCAAGGAACAAGCACTACTTTGCCCGTGGTTCTAGCTTGCTGTCGCGTTGTTGCGCCGCCTGCACCATCGCGTGCGCCTTGCACCCGAACACCTTCAGGTGCGCCACGTTTGGCTTGCGCCCGCTCCAAACCTCCTACGGTGTCTTCTAGCCGCCCGTTCCCTTCAGCACCGATGTAAGGGTGAGGTTGATGGTGTAGCTTGCTGTACGCACAGCCTCCACCAAGAAACCTCGCTGCAACCCTGCATCCACAAGCATGGTCCGCACCATGTTGAGCAGCGTCTGGTTCGCCCGCTCCGCCACTCCGTTGGACTGTGGCGAGTATGGCGTAGTGGGTTCCCACTTGATGCCCTGCTGCTTCATCCACTTTCTGGAGTCCACGTACTCTCCACCATTGTCGTTGCGTAGCGCTCTGACCTTTCGGCCAGTCTGCCTCTCCACCGCTGCGACGTACTCCTTCAGCCGGTCCAAGACCTCACCTTCCCGCTTCATAAAGTACACATAGAGCTTCTTGCTGCAGTCGTCAATGAAGGTGACGAAGTATCTAAAGCCGCTGTTTGACGGCATTTTGAATGGTCCGCACACTTCGCTGTGCACGACCTCC
>SZWC01005957.1:18494-25994 GCA_023375785.1 Penium margaritaceum
ACTACAGCACCCAAGGGAGTGGGGGAAGCGGAGGGAGCGGAGGGAGGACAGCCGGAGCAAGCGGATCAAGAGCACGAGGGGACGAGGAGGAGGGGGATGACAGGAGGAGACGGAGGGGGGAGGAGGGAGAGAGAGCGGGTGAAGAGGTGGAGGGGGAGAAAGGAGAGGAAGAGGAAGAAAAAGGAGAGGAAGAGGAAGGTACCCAAGAGGAGAGGCAAGAAGAAGAGGGTGCGAGGGTCTGCCCACCAAAGGGGGACACAGTGCCAACATTGGCCATAGTACCATGGACGACAAAGGGGGCCGGAGGGCTGATCATGACGAAGGACAGGCCGGCAGGGGCCCGGAAAGTGCACATGAAGATGGGGGCGAGGAGACGGTGTGGACATAGGAGGGCCAGTGAAGGCAAGGAAGCTATGGGTCCTGGGGAGGGAGCGATGGCCGCTGGGAGGCGGAAGGAGGCAAGTGATCATGAGTCAGACCGAGTGCCACTAAGCACATCAGGGATGGGCGCCGTAGCAGAGGGAGGGGGAGAGGCAGCGGAGTGAGAGGAGGGATCACAACCCTCACCTGACAAGATAACCAGCGAAGCACTTGTGAGGAACACTCAAGGGGTAGATCCAGAACGATACACGTAGGAGGGAAAGAGGCCAGCACAGGCAACGAGCACTACAGGCAGGAGAGGGGACAACATTGCGTGAACACAGGGGACAGAGAGCGGAGGAATGCTTTCACGATGTGACTCGCCATGGAAGTGCCCTTGGATGGGATGCTGCTTCATGGGGAAGAGCAAGCGATCGATAAGTGGACATTAGGGCTACCGCCATCAGGGCTACTGCTTGAGGTTGGCGCTCGAGGGCGTTCAGCGACAAATCTAGGAGAGGACTGTTGGAGTGATGCTCCTCACCATGGCAGGAGTGACTCCAAAAAGGAACACCAAAAAGACAAGCTTTAGTGGCTTAGTGGTTAATGGTGTCCACCTCTAGAGGCAGGGGCCCGGGTTCAAGTCCGACAAGATGAGATTATGCCCTGCCTCAAGGGAGGTGGAAAATAGATGCCAAGAAGCTAGCTCAACCTCTAGAGTTCCTCTTTAACATTCTAGAAGGCCAGGTGAGGGTCTAGGAAGGTGGCACACCTTCTAGAAGGGGTGACTTGTCCTACAAGGCATCTAGAGGTGTCTTGGTCTTCTGGACACCTTCCCTCCTACTAGAAGCAAGCTGAGGAATCTAGGAAGGGGCAGAAGCTTCTAGAGGAGGGAAGGGATGCCTTCCTAGGTGGGAAAAGGACAGCCTACCAAGGAGCACTCTAGAAGCCATAGAATCTGCTAGGAAGCTCCAAATCTGGCATGCTTTGGTGTTCTGGAAATCTTAGATCAATGGCTATAAAATGCCACTGCTTGTGAGCCTTGATCAAGTGCTCATTCCCATCCAATTGAGGCCACAACTATTGCCTCACTTTCTGACCAGATTTTGCCATCCTTGGAACCAGTTGCCTCCACAGTTTCAGTCTCTCCAAAAACAGTTGGTGGTGTGAAACAGCCACTGCTAGGGACCCTCCAGGGTGCAAACTCACCCTCAGGCCAACAAAGGGTTATGGGCCCACGCCTCTAAGGGGTTCAAAGTCAGCTTGATTTCACGCTCCCAACAGCAAGACATGGCAACTAGCGAGCAAGAGAGCAGCCGCGCTGTCCTTAAGTTTGATGGGACAGGCTTTGCCTTGTGGAGGTGGCAGTTTGAGGTCTTCCTCGACGACAAGGGACTGCTTGAGCTTGCAAAAGGTGATGAGAGTGCTCCGCCGGAGACTGCAACGGCTGAGGTGAAGGAGGCATACAAGAAGCGCAACAAAAAGGCATTGGCGCTCCTTGTGTCCGCGTTATGCCCACCACAACTTGGGCACATCCAAGGATGCACCCTGGCCGCAGACGCATGGTCAAAACTCTGCTCCATCTACTAGTCAAGCAACCTTGCCAATCAGCTCTTCATCTTCAAACGGCTCGTCACCCTCCGAGCCAACGAAGACGAAAACATCATGGAGATCATGCAGCAGATTGAGTCGCTCGCAGCGGAGTGCGTGGCCATGGGTTGGGAGGTCGACTCTCAGTTGCAAGCTATGATCCTCCTTCTGGCCTTGCCAGACAGTTGGAGTCCCATGATCACAGTCCTTGGTGGCAGGCCTTCCGACGAGCTGAAGTACCCGAAGGTTGCTGAGTACGTGCGCAATGAGTGGATGCGACGTGGCGGTCGAGAGAGTGTAGTAGAATCAACTTCAGCTTACACAGTTCATCCTCAAAGTGTAGGCCGAGGCGACAAGTGGAAGGGTGCCAAACAGGGCACTAAGAAGGGTGACAAGAAGGGGGAGTGCTTCAAATGCGGCAAGGAGGGCCACTACGCGCGCAACTGTCCCAAGAAGAAAATAGATTGGTCGCAGCGGGGCGGGAAGAAAGATGAGCATGCCCTTATGGCGTACAACTCCACCAACTTGAAGGATCCGGGAGTTGCCGTCATCGACTCCGGATCAGGCCACCACAAGCAATGCAACAGAGCGGCATTTGTCACCTACGACGCCTCGGAGAGACGCATGACGGTGGCCAATGGAAAAACAGAGGTGGCCGCCGGTGAGGGTAACGACCGCATTGAGTCAATTGTGGATGACAAACCTGTCATGGGCACAATCTGCGATGTGCTACATATGCCTAACTTTGGGGCAAACCTGCTCTCCGTCAGCCGCCTTACCGACAAGATACTTGAGGTGCTCTTCACAAAGAAGGAGGCCATCATCCACAAAGAGGGCAAAGGTGAGGTGATTGCGCGTACTTAGAGGGAGGAGGACTTGTACCTGCTATGCGCGAAGATCCTCAGCAGCCGGGTGGGGTCCAACGCCACCAATCTTGCAACGAAGGAGGGAGGAGACCTGGACCTATGGCACCGCCGACTCTGCCACATTTCTCCATCAACCCTAAAGGAGATGGCTAAGAGGGAAGTGATGCACCGTCTCCAAATCAGCGGCCTTGATGGAACCAAGGAGACTGTGTGTGAGCCATGCATCATTGGCAAATCAACTCGGCAGCCGTTTGTCGCCAAGGGGACGCGTGCATCGGCAAAACCGGCTGTGGTACACAGAGATGTGTGTGAACCGCTTGAGAGCTCCATCGGCGGATCTCGCTACTTCCTCACCTTCATCAATGACCACAGCCGGAAACTATACCTCTACCCAATGAAGCGGAAGAGTGAGGTCCTTGCGTGCATGCAAGAGTTTGTGGCTGATGTTGAGCGGCAAACAAAGTTGAAAGTGAAGGCATTCCAGAGTGACAAAAGCAGTGAATATGTGGGGTACCTTGGGTGGATGAAGAGCAAGGGGATTGAGTGGCAGAAAACAACTCCACACTCCCCACAACAGAATGGCATCAAAGAGAGAGCAAATCGTACAATCCTTAACATGGTGCGATCCATGTTGAGCGACGCCAGCCTTACACAACGTTATTGGACGGAGGCGGCCAGGTCAGCAACGTACATCATGAATCTCATGCCGACCAAGCCGCTGAAGGACAAGGAGAGCAATGTGTGGAAGACGCCACAAGAGGTGTGGAGCGGGAGGAAGCCGGCGGTGGGTCACATCGGCACGTTTGGTTGTGTTGCACATGCAATGGTGCAGGCACGTGAGGGACGGAGCAAGCTAGACCCGCGTACCCGCCGGTGTATATTCCTTGGATATGAGAGCGGAAGCAAGGCGTATTGGCTCTTTGACCCAAGGAGGCAGCAGATTGTGCGGAGTCGCGACGTCACGTTCGAGGAGAAAAGCCGTTGGACAGACAAGGAGGCAGGTCTCTCCAAGAGGGGAGAGTGGATGCCACTCCTTGAGGGGGAGACACCGGAGGACGTGAATGAGGGTGACATCCTCGCATCACCACCAACCGGAGAGCATCGCCTGAGGGATGGGCGAGCGGCAGACTTTATTCTGGCCAGTTCGGATGAGGAATCCGAAGCACCGGAGATGGAGGTGGAGGCGGAGAGTCGACAGATGTCTCCAAGGTCTCCAAGAGAGGGGGAGCAGGCGCTTGGAGAGGATGGCACCGAAAGGGGACAGCAACAATAACAACTGCCTCAACAGCCCCGCACGAGCAGCCGTGTGCGAAGAAGGACAAAAAGATACAATGCCGACAAGGGCATTTGGACTGGGTTCGCGCAAGAGGAACCTTAAGGAGGCACTGCACAAGAAGGATGGGGTTGATTGGGAGGGAGCAATAAAGTATGAGCTTGCTTCCCATGAGGAGAAAGGCTCTTCAGTTGCAGGTTGAGCATGGACAACTTCCATGGGTGATGCGCAAGGGGGAGATTGCTAGAGTGATGCTCCTCACCATGGCAGGAGTGACTCCAAAACGGAACACCAAAAAGACAAGCCTTAGTGGCTTAGTGGTTAATGGTGTCCACCTCTAGAGGCAGGGGCCCAGGTTCAAGTCCCACAAGATGAAATTATGCCCTGCCTCAAGGGAGGTGGAAAATAGATGCCAGGAAGCTAGCTCAACCTCTAGAGTTCCTCTTTAAGATTCTACAAGGCCAGGTGAGGGTCCAGGAAGGTGGCACACCTTCTAGAAGGGGTGACTTGTCCTACAAGGCATCTAGAGGTGTCTTGGTCTTTTGGACACCTTCCCTCCTACTAGAAGCAAGCTGAGGAATCTAGGAAGGGGCAGAAGCTTCTAGAGGAGGGAAGGGATGCCTTCCTAGGTGGGAAAAGGACAGCCTACCAAGGANAAGGCCAGGTGAGGGTCCAGGAAGGTGGCACACCTTCTAGAAGGGGTGACTTGTCCTACAAGGCATCTAGAGGTGTCTTGGTCTTTTGGACACCTTCCCTCCTACTAGAAGCAAGCTGAGGAATCTAGGAAGGGGCAGAAGCTTCTAGAGGAGGGAAGGGATGCCTTCCTAGGTGGGAAAAGGACAGCCTACCAAGGAACACTCTAGAAGCCATAGAATCTGCTAGGAAGCTCCAAATCTGGCATGCTTTGGTGTTCTGGAAAGCTTAGATCAGTGGCTATAAATTTCCACTGCTTTTGAGCCTTGATCAACTGTTCATTTCCATCCAATTGAGACCAAAACTATTGCCTCACTTTCTGACCAGATTTTGCCATCCTTGGAACCAGTTGCCTCCACAGTTTCAGTCACTCCAAAAACAGTTGGTGGTGTGAAACAGCCACTGCTAGGGACCCTCCAGGGTGCACACTCACCCTCAGGCCAACAAGGAAAACAAAAGTGCATGAGGGAACTCACCGTATGGAGGGCGATACGAGGAGGGGGGATCGCGACGAGGACGCCAGTGAGCGCCAGGAGTGGATGGCAGGGCGACAGGCACTAGGAGCTGGCCTGGTGGACCCAGAGCAGATCCTTGACGGGAGGGTTGGTAGGCCAAGCGACGGAGGATTCAGGAGCGACGGGCGGCACAGCGAGAGGCACGTCGGGTTTGGCGAGTACAAGGACAGCACGCCCAATAAAAGTGAGCCCACTGCAAGAGGGAGCAGGGCCAAGAGGGGGAGTCCTCCCCGGGAGACCGGCTGCAAGGGGAGTAGCCAGGTGATGGAACGAGTGGAGGAGGACATCCAAGGGGAGACGATGAGTCCCCGAGCAGACCACAGGAGGGGCGTGACGATGACCATGGACCCGGGGTTCAGGGGAGCACTGGAGATGACACAGACAAAGAGGCAGGACGGTTCCTCCGAGAGTTGTTCCCCTTGACACCAACAGAGAGGAGGGGAGAGTGGGGAGCAGTAGGACCGGAGGGCCACACGCGAGACCGAGAGTCAGGGGAGGGTCTGATGGAAGAGAGGGACATGTGAGAGCGACGTCAGCGAGAGGTTGTCGGACCAAGAATTGGGGGTGGAGGGGCTGCAGTGGCCAAACAGGTTGAGAGAGAGACCACCAGAGACCAGTCTCGGGTGAGAGGAGTGGTGACAGGTGCGATAGGAGGGCCTGGTGGAGGACCTTGGGAGGGCACAACCGTGGGGAAGGGAGGACCAACACCGTCGGTTGCAGCACCAGGGGGTGCCCAGAGAGGTAGGGGAGACAGCCACCAGGGCACCACAGGCAGAGGCAAGCAGCAGCAACGGTTGGGGGCTAACACGGGTGGGGAGCAGAGCGATGGCCAGCGCTGGGAGCCGTTGTGGCGGTGGGCAAAGGAGCTGGAGTGGGGCCGAGTGTATGGGGCAGAGGTACTCCCCCCCTTTATCTACTCGCGAGTTCCATCAGGCGCGTTGGACTCAGTGCGGGCTGCGGTGGCAGTCCCCTTGGTGAGGTGCACATCCCATCCCATGGATGCTGCAGGGCCCCTGCTGCTCCAGGCAATACCAAGTCTCATCCTCAGGACGTGCCCACAGCATCAGGGGTGCTCAGACAGAAATTGGGTGGGATCACTAGCGACCCGGTTCCTCCAAGGACAGTGGGAGGAGTTATGGAGAGAGGCCGTCGTGCATGCTCGACCGGCAGGTTGCGCACCACCACCACGGTGCCTGCCTCACAGAGAGGAGGAGACGAGGGAGCAGTGATTAGAGAAGGCGGTGACTATGTTTCATCGAGGGAACACGTCAATGGCTTGCGATGCCTTGGACAGTACCTCGTTGCCACTGCCCGGACCAGAGGTATTGGCGCAGCTACAGGCAAAGCACCCAGTAAAAGAGCAGCCGAAACCAACATTGGCAGTAGAGGAAACAAGGCCGGGCCCTACGTTATTCCCTGACGGAGATGGAGTGCTGAGGTTCCTACTAGACAGCAGCAGAGGCACAGTGGCAAGGCCATTGGGCCTAACGTTGGACCATCTTCGGTAGATTGTGATGGGGAAAGAGTGGCTCACAAGGTTGTTGCCACAGCTGCTCACCTCTCTATGTCGAGGACGACTCCACCCCACAACTCGGGGCTTCCTTGCAGCAAGCATGCTCATCGCGTTAGCGAAACCCGATGGTGGGGTACGCCCGATTGCAGTGGGAGAGGCGATTCTACGCCTGTTATGGAGATGGATGGTCAGTACAGGGAAGAGTGAGATGGAGAAACCATTGGCGCCATTGCATCAGGCGGTGGGAGTGTTGGCAGGGGGGGGATACGGTGGTCCACACCATCATAGAGCAACTGGACCAGCAGGCGGAGTGGGGGCTGTTGAGCATTGATGTGAGGAACGCATACAACTCGGTTGAGCAAGCAACCATCTTTGAGGTGGTGCGGGCGAGGGGATTCGAGCGACTGCTTCCAGCTGTGGCCCTCTTTTATGATCAACCCTCGGAGCTATACTATCAGGGAGGGTCCCAACCATGCGTGCTCCATTCGGAGAGGGGGGTGCGACATGGTGACCCTATCAGCCCCTTCCTCTATGCTTTGGCACAGCAGGACGCACTAGAGGTAGCACAGGCAGTGATGGGAGGGATGGGCCGGGTGCTGGTGTACTTGGACGACACATACCTGCTAGGCCCAGTGCAGGAGCTGGAGGTGGCGTTCACAATGCTGTAGGGAGGATTGGCTGCGGCGGGGA
>SZWC01005957.1:30994-32878 GCA_023375785.1 Penium margaritaceum
TTGGAGGAAGGAGCCGGTTACTGACACTGGGTGAGGGGCGGAGGGAGATGGGAGACCCACAAACTCTCACCAACAGGAGGGCTACCGCGACCATCAAGGATGGATAGAGATAGCTCGAACCCTCTGGGAGGAGATGGTATTGGCATTCCGGGCAATGCAGGAGGATACGAGAGACAAGATCGAAGGGTTGTTCCTTTGCTACGACAAGGTGATGGGAGGCCACTTCACCATCCTCCAGCGTCAGACTGATGCCCTTCGACAGGAGCTGCAACTGGTCCGGGTGGCACAGGCGGTGGCGGAGTCACATGTGCAGGAGTTACACAAAGCTACGCAAGAGGTGCAGTCAGTAGTCATGGCCCAGGCTAAGGGAAGGGAGCACGATCTGCAGGAGGACGAACGAGTACGACGGGAGGTCATGAGGGGATGCGAGAGCTTGTGTGGGGGAACACTGAGAGCGTTGGATCATCACCACAGAGGACTAGGAGAACTCGTAGGGATCCTGACTGTGAAGTGAATGCCGATACAGAAAATTCACCATAGGAGTTAGGGATTGGAGGACAAAGTAGTACAGGTGGAGGAACGATGCGCAGCAGAGCGGGATGATGTTGAGATGGCAGAGGGCATAGACCTGAAGGAGCTATGTTTGACGATGGGACAGACAGGCAGGGGACCAGTGGTAGGGCCCACAGAGACAAGAAATGGGGGAGTTGCGCCACAACCGACCAAGGGGAGCAAAAGGAGGGATCAGGAGGATCGAGTTGGGGATTTGAGGGACAAGGTCCCCTGTTCTAGAGACCATAGCACTCAGGGGAGCTGTGGGAGCGGGTAGAGCAGGGAAAGTGCGGCCAGAGCAAGTGGATCAGGTGTGGGGGGTGACGATAAGGAGGGGGATGAAAAGAGGAGACAGATGGAAGTCAACAGAGGGATACAAGATCAGGAAGAGGAAGATGAGACCAAGGAGGAAGATGAACAGGCCATGTCAGAGAAACTGTGAAAAGAGGATGTAGGGGACAACCCACCAAGGGTAGATTCAACGCTGGCAATAGTATCATGAACGACAAACAGGGCTTGTGGGCCTGACATGGTGGATTGACCGGTAGGGACAGGGAGTACGTGCATGAAGATGAGAGGAAGGAGGCGGTGGTGACAAAGGAAGGCCATAAAAGGCAATGGGATTTTGAACGTAAATGCCGGGGGAGGAGGCAGCTAGCGAGCGGAGAGAGGCAGGACATCGCAAGCCAGGTCTAGTGTCGGCGGAAACTTCAGGGAAAGGTGCTGTAGCGGGAGGGGTGGGAGAGCCATCAGAGCAAGAGGAGGACAGGGTGTTGGACTGAGGGTGAGTGTGCACCCTGGAGGGTCCCTAGCAGTGGCTGGTTCACACCACCAACTGTTTTTGGAGAGATTGAAACTCTAGAGGCAACTGGTTCCAAGGATGGCAGAAAACTGGTTAGAGTTTGATGCAATAGTTTTTTGGCCTCAATTGACTGGGAATGTAAACTTTTTCAAGGCTCAAAAGCAGTGGAATTTTATAGCCACTGATCTAAGCTTTCCAGAACACCAAAGCATGCCAGATTTGAAGCTTCCTAGCAGATTCTATGGCTTCTATAGTGGCCCTTGGTAGGCTGTCCTTTTCCAACCTACGAAGGCATCCCTTCCCTCCTCTAGAAGCTTCTGCACCTTCCTAGATTCCTCAGCTTGCTTCTAGTAGGAGGGAAGGTGTCCAGAAGACCAAGACACCTCTAGATGCCTTGTAGGACAAGTCACCCCTTCTAGAAGGTGTGCCACTTTCCTGGATCCTCACCTGGCCTTCTAGAAACTTAAAGAGAAACTCTAGAGGTTGAGCTAGCTTCTTGGCATCTATTTTCCACCTCCCTTGAGGCAGGG
>SZWC01005957.1:32891-43199 GCA_023375785.1 Penium margaritaceum
CCTTGGTAGGCTGTCCTTTTCCAACCTACGAAGGCATCCCTTCCCTCCTCTAGAAGCTTCTGCACCTTCCTAGATTCCTCAGCTTGCTTCTAGTAGGAGGGAAGGTGTCCAGAAGACCAAGACACCTCTAGATGCCTTGTAGGACAAGTCACCCCTTCTAGAAGGTGTGCCACTTTCCTGGATCCTCACCTGGCCTTCTAGAAACTTAAAGAGAAACTCTAGAGGTTGAGCTAGCTTCTTGGCATCTATTTTCCACCTCCCTTGAGGCAGGGCAGAATTTCATTATGTGGGACTTGAACCCGGGCCCCTGCCTCTAGAGGTGGACACCATTAACCACTAAGCCACTAAGGTTTGTCTTTTTGGTGTTCCTTTTTGGAGTCACTATTGCCATGGTGAGGAGCACCATTCCAACAATCTCCCCCTTGCGAGTCACCCATGGCAGTTGTCCATGCTCAGCCTGCAACTCAAGAGGCTTGGGAAAGCCCAAGCTCCATACAAGTAGCATCATGCCTGTCCTTGGGTTGCGCCTTTTTCATGGCATCAGCAAGCATGTGCTTTGTGCCGCAGTGCACAAGCACTACATCACCCTTTGCAACAAGGTCTTGTGCAAAGTGATGCCACATCTCTATGTGCTTGGTCCTCCGGTGTAGCACTGGGTTCTTGGTCAGGCTGAAGGCACTCATGTTATCAACATTGAGTCCCGTTGGCTTCTTTTACGGCACCCCAATCTCCTTGAGCAATCGCCACAGCCATAGTGCCTCCTGTGCAGCTTCTGCGAGCGCAATGCACTCTGCCTCAGTGCTGGATAGAGCCACACTGTCCTGCTTCCGGCTTCCCCAAGACACCGCTGCACCACCAAGCACAAAAACATAGCCTAATGTTGACTTGCGGTCATCAACGTCACCTGCCCAGTCAGCATCAGAGTAGACAACCAACTCGAGGGAGTCAGTCTCTCTCCCTCCAAACACAAGCCACGAATGTGTCGATGCCTTCAAGTAGCATAGGATCCGCCTTCACCGCTTGCCAGTGTAGCGGCCCCGGATCAGCAACATAGCGGCTCAACATAGCGGCCCCGAACCAGCCATCTCCGCCTTCTCGTCCTCCATGCTCGGGCCCATGCTCGAGCTCAGCTCACATGTCGTTGTCATAGGTGTGCCGATGGGGTTGCACTCCTCCATGTTGTAGCGGCGGAGCACCTCTTGCACATATTTTTCTTGAACCATCTCCAGCGTGCGTGGTTTGCGGTCCCTCTTGGTGGCGATGCAGAGGTAGTACTCAGGCTCGTCCATGTCTGTCATCTTGAACCGGCCACCAAGCTGTTGCTTCAGGCTCTTGAGCTCCTCCTCATCCGAAGACACAAGGATGAGATCATCCACGTAGAGGACGACAATTTGGTGGAGTCCTGGCTGATTACGCACGTACACGCTGTGATCGGCCTCGCAGCGCTTGAAGCCAAGCTCACCCATGAAACTATCCATCTTGAGGTACCACACGAGCAGAGCTTGCTTCAGCCCATAGAGCACCCTGCAAAGCCGGCACACCTTCCCTTGCGGCCCATCCACCCCCTCTGGCACCTCCATGTAGACTTCCTTGTCCAGGTCGCCATTGAGGAACACGGTTTTCACGTCCATTTGGTGGATTTCGTAGTCACGTGCCGCTGCCACCAAGAGGATAGTACGGATGGAGGCAAACTTGGCAACTGGTGCAAAGGTCTCGTCGCAGTGCTCCCCTTTTCTCTGGGCACATCCTTTCGCCACCAGTCGCGCCTTGTACCGCTCCACCTTCCTCTCCTTTGTGAGCTTCTTCCAGAAGATCCACTTGGAGGTGATGATTTTCCCGCCCTCCGGCCGGTCAACAAGCTCCCAAGTGTCGTTCTCCTCGTGGGAGGCAAGCTCAGATTTTATTGCTCCCTCCCACTCAGCCCCATCCTTCCACTGCAGTGCCTCCTTTACAGATTGAGGCTCCTCTTGCGTGAAGAAGGCTTGTGCAAACCCAGTCCAAATGCCCTTATCGGCATCATACCTTTTTGTCCTTCTTTGTACACGATTACTCGTGCGGGGCTCTTGAGGCGGTTGTTGTTATTGNCCTCCGGCCGGTCAACCAGCTCCCAAGTGTCGTTCTCCTCGTGGGAGGCAAGCTCAGATTTTATTGCTCCCTCCCACTCAGCCCCATCCTTCCACTGCAGTGCCTCCTTTACAGATTGAGGCTCCTCTTGCGTGAAGAAGGCTTGTGCAAACCCAGTCCAAATGCCCTTATCGGCATCATACCTTTTTGTCCTTCTTTGTACACGATTACTCGTGCGGGGCTCTTGAGGCGGTTGTTGTTATTGCTGTCCCCTTTTGGCCCCATCCTCTCCAAGCGCCTGCTCCCCCTCTCTTGGAGACCTTGGAGACATCTTTTGACTCCCCACCTCCACGTCCATTTCCGGTGCTTCGGATTCCTCATCCGAACTGGCCAAAACAAAGTCTGCTGCTCGCCCATCCCTCAGGCGATGCTCTCCAGTTGGTGGTGATGCGAGGATGTCACCCTCATTCACGTCCTCCGGCGTCTCCCCCTCAAGGAGTGGCATCCACTCCACCCTCGTGGAGAGACCTGCCTCCTTGTGTGTCCAACGGCTTTTCTTGTCAAACGTGACGTCACGACTCCGCACAATCTGCTGCCTCCTTGGGTCAAAGAGCCAGTACGCTTTGCTCCCGCTCTCATATCCAAGGAAAATGCACCGCCCCTCATGTGCTTGCACCATTGCATGTGCAACACAACCAAACGTGCGGAGGTGACCCACTGCCGGCTTCCTCCCGCTCCACACCTCTTGTGGCATCTTCCACGCATTGCTCTCCTTGTCCTTCAGTGGCTTGGTCGGCATGAGATTCATGATGTACGCTGCTGTCCTTGCTGCCTCTGTCCAATACCATTGTGTAAGGCCGGCGTCGCTCAACATGGATCGCACCATGTTAAGGATTGTGCCATTCCCTCTCTCTGCAATGCCATTCTGTTGTGGGGAGTGTGGAGTTGTTTTCTCCCACTCAATCCCCTTGCTCTTCATCCACCCAAGGCACCCCGCAAATTCACCGCCATTGTCACTCCGGAACGCCTTCACCTTCAACTCTGTTTGCCACTCCACATCAGCCACAAACTCCTGCATGCATGCAAGGACCTCATTCTTCCGCTTCATTGGGTAGAGGTAGAGTTTCCGGCTGTGGTCATCGATGAAGGTGAGGAAGTAGCGAGCTCCGCCGATGGAGCTCTCAAGCAGTCCACATACATCTATGTGTACCACGGCCAGTTTTGCCGATGCACGCGTCCCCTTGGCGACAAACGGCTGCCGAGCTGATTTGCCAATGATGCATGGTTCACACACGGTCTCCTAGGTTCCATCAAGGCCGCTGATTTGGAGACCGTGCACCACTTCCCTCTTAGCCATCTCCTTTAGGGTTGATGGAGAAATGTGGCAGAGTCGGCGATGCCATAGGTCCAGGTCTCCTCCATCCTTTGTTGCAAGATTGGCGGCATTAGACCTCACCCAGCTGCTAATGATCTTTGCACGTAGCAGGTACAAGTCCTCCTCCCTCTTGGCATGCGCAATCACCTCACCCTTGCCCTCTTTGCGGATGACGGCCTCCTTCTTTGTGAAGAGCACCTCAAGTCCCTTGTCGGTAAGGCGGCTGACGGAGAGCAGGTTTGCCCCAAAGTTGGGCATATACAACACATCGTAGATTGTGCTTGTGGCAGGTTTGCCATCCACAATTGAATCAATGCGGACGTTACCCTCACTGGTGGCCACCTCTGTTTTTTGATTGGCCACCATCATGAGTCTCTCCAAGGCGTCGTAGCTGACAAATGCCGCCCTGTTGCATTGCGTGTGGCGGCCTGAACCGGAGTCGATGACGGCAACTCCCGGATCCTTCAAGTTGGTGGAGTTGTACGCCATAAGGGCGTGCTCATCTTTCTTCCCCCCCACTGCGACCAATCTGTTTTCTTCTTGGGACAGTTGCGCACGTAGTGGCTCTCCTTGCCACAGTTGAAGCACTCCCCCTTCTTGTCATCCTTCTTGGTGCCCTGTTTGGCACCCTTCCACTTGTCGCCTCAGCCTCCACTTTGAGGGCGAACCGTGTAAGCTGAACTTGATGCCGCTGCACTCTGCCGACCGCCATGTCACATCCACTTATTTTCCACGTACTCAGCAACCTTCGGGTACTTCAGCTTGTCGGAAGGCCAGCCACCAAGGACTGTGATCATGGGACTCCAACTGTCTGGCAAGGCCAGAAGGAGGATCATAGCTTGCAACTGAGAGTCGACCTCCCAACCCGTGGCCACGCACTCCGCTGCGAGCGACTCAATCTGCTGCATGATCTCCATGATGTTGTCGTCTTCGTTGGCTCGGAGGGTGACGAGCCGTTTGAACATGAAGAGCTGATTGGCAAGGTTGCTTGATTGGTAGATGGAGCAGAGTTTTGACCATGCGTCTGCGACCAGGGTGCATCCTTGGATGTACTCAAGTTGTGGCGGGCATAACGTGGACATAAGGAGCGTCAACGTTTTTTTGTTGCGCTTCTTGTATGCCTCCTTCACCTCAGCCGTTGCAGTCTCCGGCGGAGCAGTCTCATCACCTTTTACGAGCTCAAGCAGTCCTTTGTTGTCGAGGAAGACCTTAAACTGCCACCTCCACAAGACAAAGCTTGTCCCATGAAAGTTAAGGACAGCTCGGCTGCTCTCTTACTCGCTGGTTGCCATGTCTTGCTGCCGGAATCATGAAATCAAGCTGGCTTTGAACCCCTTAGAGGCGTGGGCCCATATCCCTTTGTTGGACTGAGGGTGAGTGTGCACCCTAGAGGGTCCCTAGCAGTGGCTGGTTCACACCACCAACTGTTTTTGGAGAGACTGAAACTCTGGAGGCAACTGGTTCCAAGGATGGAAGAAAATTGGTTAGAATTTGAGGCAATAGTTTTTTGGCCTCAATTGATTGGGAATTTAAAATTTTTAAAGGCTCACAAGCAGTGGCATTTTCTAGCCACTGATCGAAGCTTTCTAGAACACCAAAGCATGCCAGATTTGAAGCTTCCTAGCAGATTCTATGGCTTCTAGAGTGGCCCTTGGTAGGCTGTCCTTTTCCCACCTAGGAAGGCATCCCTTCCCTCCTCTAGAAGCTTCTGCACCTTCCTAGATTCCTCAGCTTGCTTCTAGTAGGAGGGAAGGTGTCCAGAAGACCAAGACACCTCTAGATGCCTTGTAGGACAAGTCACCCCTTCTACAAGGTGTGCCACCTTCCTGGACCCTCACCTGGCCTTCTAGAATCTTAAAGAGGAACTCTAGAGGTTGAGCTAGCTTCCTGGCATCTATTTTCCACCTCCCTTGAGGCAGGGCAGAATTTCATTGTGTGGGACTTGAACCCGGGCCCCTGCCTCTAGAGGTGGACACGATTAACCTCTAAGCCACTAAGGCTTGTCTTTTTGGTGTTCCTTTTTGGAGTCACTCCTGCCATGGTGAGGAGCACCATTCCAACACAGGGACACCACCACAGGCCACACTTGGAGGACTGTCTGGTCAAGGGTCCACGCAGAGGGATCAGAGTCGGCCTCGGGCGAGATGTTGAGCAGAGCAGTTACGGGACTCTCTTGGGTGCAGGGCCGGCCACCGTGTACGGGGGAGGGAAGGAGGTTGGCACAGGTGACAAGCCTTTTTTTCAAGGGCTGGGATGACACAGAGCAAGTGCAAGGTGGAGAGAGTGGGGCGACACCTCCACGATGGGGTCCGCCATAGTGGTGCCCATGGATGGGATGCGGGCTCATCAGAAAATGTAAATGATTGATGAGTGGACACTGGGGCTATTGAAATAGGGGTCCGTGCTTGACATTGGCGCTCTTGGGAGTTCATAGATAGATCTAGGAGAGAGTAGTGGGAGGGACAAAGGGAGCGTACCATTTGGGGGAGGAAACCAGGAGTGAGGATCGGAGTGAGGGCGCCCAAGAGCGTGAGGAGTGGCTCGCAAGGCGACAGGCACTAGGAGCAGGTCTGGTGGACCCGGAGCAGATCCTTGAGGTGGAGGGAGGGTAAGCCAAGCGTCAGAGGATTCATGAGAGATGAGAGGCAGAGCGAGAGGCGTGCCGGATATAGCGAGTGCGAGGACAGCACGCCCAGCAAGAGCGAGCCCATTGTGAGAGGGAGCTGAACCAGGACGGTGAGTCCTCCTCACACTTAGAGCGGTTGAGAGAAGAGCCATCAGGTGGCAAAGCAGGCGGACGCTGACGTCCACAGGGAGGCAAGGAGTCATCGAGGAGACCACAGGAGGGACATCACCTTGACCATGGGCCCAATGTCGAAGGGGGTGGGGGGTTAGTGCAGACACAGATTTAGGGTGATTCCTTCGGGAGTTGTTTCTGCAGACAGCACCGCAAGGGATGGGGTAGAGGGGAGCACCACGACCGGAGGACCACAGGCAAGACCAGAAGTTGAGAGAGGATTGGAGGGAAGACATGAGCATTGGGCAGCGATGACAACGTGAGGTCGTGGGACCAGGGATTGGTGGTGGAGGTGTAGCAGTGGCCAAACAGTCCGCTAGAGAGACTGCCAAGGACCTGCCTTGAGAGAGAGGGATGAGGACAGACACGACAGGAGGGATCAGAGGAGAAGCTTAGGATGATACCATCATGGGCCAGGAGGATCGAGACGGTCGGATGTAGCATCAAAGGGTGTCAAGAAAGGGGAGTGAGACACTCTGCATGGCACCACATGCAGAGGCAAGTAGCACCAGCAGGCAACAGAGGGTTCGAGGGGGAAGGAGAGCAGTGGCTATCGCTGGGAGCGGTTATGGTGGTGGGCAGAGGGGCTGGAGTGAGGCTGTATGGGGTAGAGGTACTTCCCCCATTTGTTCACTCATGGATCTCAGGAGGCAAGTTGGATTCAGTTCAAGCAGCGATGGCAGTGCCCATGGTGAGGTACACATCCCACACCATGGATGCCGTAGGTCCTTTACTACTCCAGACAATGCCGGGCCGCATCCTCAGGATGTGTCCACAGCATTGGCATGGCTCAGACGATGACAGGATGAGATTACAGGCCACCTGTTTCCTCAAGGGAGAGTGGGTGGAGTTGTGGAGAGAGGCCGAAGCACATTCTCGTCCTACAAGTTTTCCACCACCACCACGTTGCCTCTGCCACAAAGAGGAAGAGGTGAGGGAGCAACGACTACAAAGGACGGTGACCAAGTTCCATCAAAGGAAAATTTCCAAGGCATATGATGTCTTGGAAACTACCTCATTGGAACCACCCGGACGGAAGTTGTTGGCAAAGTTGTCGGTAAAGTACATGGAAAGGAGCAACCAACACCAGCACGGGTAGTAGAGGCGGCAAGGCGGGCCCCAACAGGGTTCCCAAATGGATATGGGGTGCAGAGGGCCCTCTTGGACAGGACCATCTTGGGCAGGCCGTGGTGGGAAATGAGCAATTCAAGAGCCTCTTGGCATAGCTACTTGCTTCTCCATGTCAGGGTTGGCTTCACCCCACAGCTCAGGGCTTCCCTTCAGCGAGCAGGCTTATTGCTCTAGCAAAGCTTGATGGTGGTGTACACCCAATGGCAAGGGGAGAGGCCATTTCACACTATCTACGGAGATGGATGGTGAGTACAGGAAGGAACAAGATGGAGAGGACATTGGCACCGGTGCAGCAGGTAGTGGGAGTGTCGACAGGGGGGACATGGTGGTCCACACTATTATGGAGCGGCACGACCAGCAGGCGGAGTGGGGGCTACTGAGCATCAATGTGAAGAATGCATACAACTCGGTTGAGCGTACAACCATCTTCAAGGCAGTGCGTGCGAGGGGATTCGAGCGGCTGTTCCCAGCAATGGCCCTGTTTTTGACCTGCCCTCAGACATGAAATACTAGGGAGGGTCCTAGCCATGCGTGCTCCAAGCGGAGAGGAGGGTGGGACACGTTGATCCTATCAGCCCCTTCCTCTATGATTTGGTACAGCAGGACACACTAGAGGCAGTATAGGTAGCAATAGGAGGGACAAAGCTGGTGCTGGCATACTTGGACGACACATACCTGCTTGGTCCAGTGTAGGAGCTGAAGGCAGAATTCATAACACTGTAGAGGGCATTGGCCGCAGTGGGGATGGAGGTTTAGCCTTGCAAATGCCAGCTGTACCTACCGACGAGGGTGGGACATGCGCCAGGGGGGCTTGCCAGGGCTCAAAGAGCGACGGATTGGATGGTGATCTTGGGGAGTCTGTTCAGGACAGAGGATTTCTGTCCACCACTTCTGGACATGGCAGCACACAAGATGGATGAGATATTGGAGACATTCGTTGAGATGCTAGATTCCCACTCCACATTCAACATCTTGAGGGAGTGCACCATACGTAGGCTTCACCATCTCATACCATTGAGATGGTGAAACCCCTGTCAGAGTTGTGGACCAGTCGGTTGCAGCGGTTTGACGAGAAGGTAGGAGCATGCCTCCATCGGCGTTGAAAATCAACAAGGTGCAGGAGATCAGAGAGCACTGGGAAGTGGCCCACTCTGGGCAGCAGGCGTGGCTCCTAATTTGGATAAGTGGATGGGGCTTGGCAGGTGTAGGGGACCTGGCCCCCCTCTCGTTTGTATGTAGCCACCTCCTGTCTTGGCATGTGGTGAGACGTCTCCTCCATCCACAGGGCCTTCAAGAGAGCAGAGAGGCCGAGGAAGGAGGATAGAGACCATGGATAAGGGGGGCATTTTCAGAGCGGCAAGAGAGGGCAGTAAAGGGGTTCGCAGATGCGGTGAAAGAAAAGGTTCCAAAAGCTGACAGAGTGCAAGCAAGGGAACCCTAAGAGCCTCCTCCAGGACTTGTCTGACTCAGTCTACAAGTGGTAGCTTGGGCAGCTCCGATGGATGGTGGCAACAGAGTTGGGAGCGGAGGAGGCATTCCCACAGTTTCAGTAGCAAGTGGCAAAACAGGGGGTGCAGAGCGGGGACTGGCTATTGGCACATCCCAGGTTCGTCACCAACCAGCTGCACATGGCACCAGAGGACTTGATAGTGGAGTGCAGGTTTCACGTAGGAATCTGGACTGCACACCTGTGTCATATGCATGTGTGCAAGTGTACACAGAGGAGCATGATTTAGTGATGAGAGAGTTGGTAGTAGTGGTCCGCGAGAGTGGGTGGGGCGAGGTGACAGTCGAGCACACAGGCTCGCTACTAGAGGGGCATCCAGATATCACATGCTTTGACCCAGCCACATATCACACACTCGTGATGGATGTGGTCATCGCCAACCCACAACAATAGAGTCTGAAGAGGATGTTGGCGGAGCAACCGGGAGTGGCACTCCAAGATGCGGTGGATGTGGTCATCGCCAACCCGCAGTGGTAGAGTCTGAGGCGGACGTGGGCGGAGCAACCAAGAGTGGCACTGCAAGATGTGGTGAGGAAAAAGGAGAGGAAGTATGGACAGTAGCAGAGGAAGGCAAAGAGTGAACCATCGAGTTTGTCTTCCTTGAAATGGAGACCTTGGGAACCTTCCTGGGAGGCCTCGGTAAGGTATTGCAAAAGTCGTTGGAGGCGACCGAGTGGAGGTTGACGCGACATGGAGGTACTTTGGGAATGTCGGTCCCATTGCACGTCCTCTTGAACCAACACATGGCAGTTAACCCTCAGTAAAAACAAGCACAACACTTGTGAGAGCGTGCGACTGAAACTTCTCTTGATGAGGACATCGCCAGGGCGTGGATGTTGATATGGCGTGCCCCTTGCCACGAGTGCCGTTGAGTGAACTCCGTGGTTTGACCATTGAGGAGTGGTCGAACACCTGATCTAACATTAGATTTGGATTCCTTGGATTTTTCCATGCAGGATCGAGCTTTGAATCGCTTGATTTGAGTGAGTATTCAGAAAGTTAGCCCAGCCTGAAAAACGGGTGTTGGGTGGGTGGAATCTGGTACTCGCCATTCGTGGCGGGATATTCCACCGCCAGGGATCCAAGTTCATTCCTAATGGCCTCCGAATACACCAGGGGCATGAATGAGGTGACCATAAGGACCTCCTTGAACAGGATGAACTTCTCGTTGACTTCTAGGCGAAGAAAGGTGCTTCGACAGGTCATCGTCGAAGCGCCTCCCGTTGCCTAGAGTGCAAGGCCAGGTGGGCGGCTCCACCAAGGGTTACTTCGACGGCCGTAGCAGGGGCTCTACTGCTCCGTTTTGGGCGTGCTTGGATGCGTTGGAAAGCTTAGATCACAAGCTATAAGGATCTGATGTAATCTCACTATGCTAAGTAACAAAAACGTGTTTCGATTCAGATCTACTGAATCCAACGTGTTCTGCCCACTCTT
>SZWC01005957.1:62503-91579 GCA_023375785.1 Penium margaritaceum
GCGAGGCCTCGGCAAGGTATTGCGGACATCGTCAGAGGCGACCGAGCGGAGGTTGGCCCGACANCAGAGCATGGAAAGTGCTGTATCGGAGGGACGAGGGACCATCTCTGGCAGACCTTTGCTTTGTGGAGCGAGGGTAGAGGGAGTTGAGTTTGTGAGGATGATGAGTGCGAGATGAGGGCTATGTGCCAAACCTTACATTGTGTGCTCAGGTTACCGGAGGCTCGTGTGGTCTTTTCTGATTCCACTGTGGTGGAGATCTCAAACCTGCATGTCACATGTAAACTCATATTTCATTGAATGAGATCGATCTATCTATCTATCTATCTGTCTATCTATCTATCTATCTACCTATCTATCTATCTATCTATCTATCTATCTATCTATCTATCTATCTATCTATCTGTCTATCTTTGTATCTATCTATCTATATACCTATCTATCCATCTATCTATCTATCTATCTATCTATCTATCTATCTATCTATCTATCTATCTATCTGTCCACCTATCTATCTATCTATCTATCTATCTATCGGACAACGGAGTCGCAGGTGGCAGCGTCGCAGGGGGCTCTCAAGGGGCTTCCAAAGGGGGTGGTCCCAGACAGCCAAGGTTCCGGGGCCACGTCAGAGTGGGCCTGCTAAATCAGCAGGCCTCTACGGTCCCGGCGAACCAGGTTTTGCCACGTGGCGTGCCTCAGCGGCTGCACACGCCACGTCATCAACCCGCCCACGTCACCCGCACCTACTGGGCAGCACAGGGCATTGTTTGAAGCGCGGAGGATACCGGCGAGTAGCCCTTGGAGAGGGCTCCACACTGGGACCACTCTGGCTCCGCCACGTGGCACACAGAGGGAGCGAGCAGCAAAAAAGCCCGGCGGATTGCTGACGTCAGCATTTCCGCCGGGCCATGGCGGGCCCGCTCTGCCTCCATGGGGCACCATTCCGGGCGAGGGTGGGCCGGTTGGATAGCCCTCGGTGGGAGCTTTCCAACGGGCCCACTCCCGCCCTGCCAAGTGGTGGGAGTGGAGAGCGAGAGGGAGAAAGGGGAGACGGCGAACCCCCCAAGGGGGGGTCGGGGGGCACCCATGGCGGGCTGCCACCCCACGCGTGCTGGCCGGGGGCCTCCACGCAGCAGGCAGCATCGGGGAGGCGGCCGCCGCCACCCCCTCTCTCTCCGCTCCTCACCCCAATCCCTCGTTTGGGGGGGGGAGGGGGGGGAGGCGGTCGGGGGGGGGGGGGGAAGCGCAAGGGGGCCGGCGGGAGCGGGACTCAACCGCCGGCCACGAGACGGCGGACGGCGGAGGAGGAGGAGGGGAGCGGCCACGGGGGGGCCACCCGGCCGATCGACGGCCCAGGGGACAACCCCCGGGGGCCGTGGATCCTGCCCGTCGACGGAACAGGAGGGAGGGGGACCCCTCTCGCTACCCCCGCGAGAGGAGTCCCCACTCGAGGGGGCTCCTCGATATTATCGAGGTACCCACCCGGGTGGGGGTTTCATGAAACACCCAAAGAGGGTGTTTCCGGAACGCCCGGGGTACCTGGCAACAATCGAGCTCCCTCCCTCAGCACGCACAACACCATCAGCCCCGATCTTTGCACCAAAAAATCCAGAAAAAAATAAAGATCGCATCATCCCATTTCAGGGAACCCCCCGGATCCTACCCTCATCTCCATCACCACCGACAGAAAACTCCTCCCTCCAACCACCCACAACCTCGCCGGCGGAAGCCCCGGCAGTGGAGTTCAAGGGGGTGGAACAACGGGAAACACCACCGCGGCCAACTCGCATCAGGTACAAGACGTCGGGGAAAGGGCCACGGAGTTGGCGAAAGAAGCAGGCAGAGATACGAGCAGCACAGCAGGAGAGGGCGCGACGACAGGTGGTCAGCGAGGCGCGATAGCAGGCGGCACGGGACCCTGCAGAGGCGAGGCAAGAGCCACAGCAGGAGAGGGGAGAGGGAGCAGGTAGCCCCACAACGACCATGGAGAAGGACCGAGAGGAGGAAAGAGAAGGGAGACAAGGCGAGGAGGACACAGGGGAGGAGGGCGCAACATGGAGACAAAAGAAAATGGAAGAGATAGGAGGGCTGAAGGCCAGCAGGGCACCAGCGGAGACTAGGGAGCGGCACGACCACGGTATACGGGACGCGACCGTGAAAGGAAGACAGCCCGTGAGGAATGGAGAGAGAAAGCGGACCGGCGAGAAGGCGAGCGGACAAGGAGAAGCAAAGATTGCGGCAGAGAGGGTGGAGCTTGGACCCTCAGGGAGGGGCCCAGAGGAGAAAGACGAGAATCGAAGGAAGACAACGGAGACCAACACAAACCGAAGCGGAGCAGAAGGAAGGAGCCCGAAAAATACAACTCAACAGGAAGAGCGATGTGACCAACGAGGATGGGTAGAGATGGCGCGAAAGTTATGGGAGGAGGTGGTCGGGGCATGCGGGGCGATGCTAGAGGATACCAGAGACAGGATCCGAGGGTTGTTCCTTCGCTACGACGAGGTCATAGGCTGCCATTTCACCAGCCTTCAGGGTCAGACGGATGCTTTCTGACAGGAACTGCAACGGGTCCAGGTGGCGCAAGCAGTGTCAGAATCGCGCGTGCAAGAGTTATACGAAGCTACGCGCGAGGTGCAGGCGGTAGTCACAGCCCAGGCAAGGGGGTGGGAGCACGACCGGCTGGAGGACGAGCGAGTGCGACGGGAGGTCGTAAGTGGATGTGAGACCTTGCGCGATGCGGCACTGGGTGTGCTCAACCAGCAGCAGAGAGAACTTGGGGAGCTTGCGGGGGCGCTGACTGTGCAGTGGGCACTGTCTCAGAACAGTAACCACGTGTGTCAGGGTTTGGAGAACAGAGTAGCAGAATTAGAGGAATGAGGCCTAGCACAACGAGACGACGTGGAGATGGCCGAGGGAGCAGACGGAGAGGAGTGGGTGATTAGGACTGGGGAGACACACATGGCAATGACGACAGGGCCCATGGAGACAGGATACGGGGGAGACACACCGCAATCGACCGAGGGGAGAGGAGGAGAGGAAAAGGATGCAAGGGGGGAGACAAGCGGGAAGGTCCCTAGTGCTAGGGACCATAGCACCCAAGGGAGTGGGGGGAACGGAGGGAGCGGATGGAGGGCACCCGGAGCAAGCGGATCAGGAGCAGGAGGTGATGAGGAGGAGGGAGAGGACGGGAGGAGACAGAGGGAGGAGGAAGGAGAGACAGGGGGGGAAGAGGAGGAGGAGGAGAAAGGGGAGGAAGAGGAAGAAAAAGGAGAGGAAGAGGAAGGGACCCGAGAGGAGAGGCAAGGAGAAGAGGGTGCGAGGGGCCGCCCACCAAGGGGAGACAGAGGGCCAACATTGGCCATAGTACCTTGGACGACACAGGGGGCCGGAGGACAGACCATGGTGCAGGACAAGCCGACAGGGGCGCGAAAAGTGCGCATGAAGATGGGAGCGAGGAGACGGCGTGGGCGTAGGAGGGCCAAGGAAGGCAAGGAAGCTGGGGGTCCAGGGGAGGGAGCGATGGCTGCAGAAGGACGGACGGAGACAGGTGATCACGAGACAAACCGAGTGCCACCGGGCACATCAGGGATGGGCGCCGCAGCGGAGGGAGGGGGAGAGGCACCAGAGCGAGAAGAGGGATCACAGCCCTCACCTGAAGAGATAACGAGCGGAGCAGCGGTGGGACACATGCGAGGGGTGGATCGACAACCACACACGGAGGAAGGAATGAGGCCAGCACAGGCAACGAGCGCTACTGCCAGGAGTGGGGATGATATTGCGTGAACACAGGGGACAGAGAGCGCAGGAATCCTTTCGCAATGGGGCCCGCCATGGAAGTGCCCTTGGATGGGATGCGGGTTCAGGGGAAAAAGCAAGCGGTCTATGAGTGGACACTGGGGCTACCGCCATCGAGGCTTCTGCTTGAGGTCGGCACTCCAGGGCGTTCAGCGATGGCTCCAGGAGGGGACAGCGGAAGTGCGTGAGGGAACTCACCATATGGAGGGGGGCACCAGGAGGGGGGATCGGGACGAGGACGCCAGCGAGCGACGGGAGTGGATGGCAGGGCGACAGGCACTAGGAGCTAGCCTGGCGGACCCGGAGCAGATCCTTGGGATAGAGGGTTGGCAGGCCGAGCGGCGGAGGATTCAGGAGCGACGGGCGGCACAGCGAGAGGCGCGTCGGGTACGGCGAGTACGGGGACAGCGCGCCCAGCGCGAGCGAGCCCATCGCGAAGGGAGCAAAGCCAGGAGGGGGAGTCCTCCTCCCCGGGGGAACGGCTGCAAGGGGAGCAGCCACGTGACGGAGCGGGTGGAGGAGGACATCCACGGGGAGACGGTGAGTCACCGAGGAGACCACGGGAGGGACGCGACCACGACCATGGGCCCGGGGTTCAGGGGAGCGCGGGAGATGATGCAGACACAGAGGCAGGACGGTTTCTCCGAGAGCTGTTCCCCCTGACACCACCAGAGAGAAGGGGAGAGAGGGGAGCAGTGGGACCGGAGGGCCATAGGCGAGACCGAGAGTCGGAAGAGGGTCTGATGACAGAGAGGGACATGGGACAGCGACAACAGCAAGAGGTCGTTGGACCAGGAATTGGGGGTGGAGGTGCAGCAGTGGCCAGACAGCTGGAGAGAGAGACCACCAGAGACCAGGCTCGGGTGAGAGGAGTGGGGACACATGCGACAGGAGGGCCTGGAGGAGGAGCTCGGGAGGACACAACCGTGGGAAAGGGAGGATCGATACCGTCGGCTGTAGCACCAAAGGGTACCCAGAGAGGTAGGAGAGACAGCCGCGAGGGCACCACAGGCAGAGGCGGGCAACAGCAACGGCTGAGGGCTGACGCGGGTGGGTAGCAGAGTGGTGGCCAGTGATGGGAGAGGTTGTGGCGGTGGGCAGAGGGACTGGAGTGGGGCCGACTGTATGGGGCAGAGGTACTCCCTCCTTTCATCTACACGCGAGTCCCAGCAGGCGCGTTGGAATCAGTACGGGCAGCGGTGGCAGTCCCCTTGGTGAGGTGCACATCCCACCCCATGGATGCTGCAGGACCCCTGCTCCTCCAGGCGATGCCGAGCCTCATCCTCAGGACGCGGCCACAGCATCGGTGGTGCTCAGATACTGAGTGGGTGAGATCACTGGCGACCCGGTTCCTCCAAGGACAGTGGGAGGAGTTATGGGGAGAGGTCGTCGCGCTTGTTCGGCCGGCAGGTCGTGCACCACCACCACGGCACCTGCGTCACAGAGAGGAGGAGGCGAGGGAACAACGACTACAGAGGGCGGTGACCAAATTCCACCGAGGGAACACATCAAAGGCATGCAATGCCTTGGACAGTACCTCCTTGGCACCGCCCGGACCAGAGGTATTGGCGCAACTACAGGGAAAGCACCCGGCAAAGGAGCGGCCGACACCAGCATGGGTAGCAAAGGCAGCGAGGCGAGCCCCTACTGGGTTCCCTGATGGGGATGGAGTGCGGAAGGCTCTACTGGACAGCAGCAGAGGCACGGCGGCAGGGCCATCAGGCCTTACTTTGGATCATCTTCGACAAGTCGTGGTGGGAGACGAGCGACTCACGAGGTTGTTGGCACAGCTACTCGCCTCCCTATGTCGAGGACGGCTCCACCCCACAGCTCGGGGCTTTCTAACAGCAAGCAGGCTCATCGCGCTAGCTAAGCCCGATGGAGGGGTACGCCCGATCGCTGTGGGAGAGGCGATTCCATGCCTGCTTTGGAGATGGATGGTCAGTACAGGGAGGAGCGAAATGGAGAGAGCATTGGCGCCGTTGCAGCAGGCGGTGGGAGTGTCGGCAGGGGGGGACACGGTGGTTCACACCATCATGGAGCAGCTGGACCAGCAGGCAAAGTGGGGGCTGCTGAGTATCGACGTAAAGAACGCTTATAACTCGGTGGAGCGAGCAGCCATCTTCGAGGCGGTGCGGGCGAGGGGATTCGAGCGACTCCTCCCAGCACTGGCCCTCTTTTATGACCAGCCCTCAGAGCTCTACTATCAGGGGGGGTCCCAACCATGCGTGCTCCAGTGGGAGAGAAGGGTGCGACAGGGAGATCCTATCAGCCCCTTCCTCTATGCCTTGACGCAGCAGGACGCTTTGGAGGCAGCATAGGCAGCAATGGGAGGGACCGGCCGGGTGCTGGCGTACTTGGACGACACGTACTTGCTAGGCCCAGTGCAGGAGCTTGAGGCAGCGTTCACTGCACTGCAGGGAGGATTGGCTGCGGTGGGGATGGAGGTTCAGCCTCGCAAATGCCAGCTGTACCTACCGGCGGGGGTGGGCCAGGCGCCGGCGAGCATTGCGGGGGTCCCGCGAGCGACAGAGGGGATGGTGATCCTGGGGTGTCCGATCGGGACAGAGGAGTTCTTTCGAGCGCGGCTTGACCTAGCAGTACACGAGGTGGAGGAGATATTGGAGACGCTCGTCGACATGCAAGATGCCCAGGCCGCATTCAGCATCTTGAGGGAGTGTACCACTCGCAAGCTGCAGCATCTCATGCGGCTGACTCCCCCATCAGAGTGGTGGACCAGCCGGTTGCAGCGATTTGAAGAGAAGGTGGGGGGTTGCATCCGCCGACTGGTGGGACTGGATGAGGTGCAGGGGATCAGAGAGCGGCGGGCAGTGGCCCATGCTGAGCAGCAGGCACGGCTCCCAATCCGGCTGGGAGGGCTCGGCTTAACGGGAGTGGGGGACCTTGCACCCCTCTCGTTCGTATGCAGCCGCCTGCGGTCTTGGCACGCGGTGAAACGTCTCCTCCACCCACGAGGCCCTGGGGACAACGGAGAGGGGGAGGGAGAAGTACGGAGACCATGGATGAGGGGGACGTTTGCAGAGCTACGAGAGAGGGCGCTGCAAGGATTCCCAGATGTAGTGAGAGCAAAGGTCCCACAGCTGGCGGAGTGTGAGCAGGGGAGTCCCAAGCGTCTCTTCCAGGACTTGTCAGACGCCGTCTATGAGTGGCGACTTGGGGAGCTCCGATCAGTGGTGGTAGAGGAGTTGGGAGGAGAGGAAGCACTCCCACAGTTGCAGCGACTTGCGGAGGTACAGGGGGAGCATAGCGGGGATTGGCTATTGGCACATCCCAGGTCTGTTACCGACCGTCTGTACATGGCACCAGCTGACTGGAGAGTGGCGTGCAGGTTTCGCCTTGGGCTCCCCATTGCACACCTACGCCATACACCGGCGTGCACGTGTGCAGAGCGGAGCCCTATACACCCATGTGCACCGCAGCATGCCCTCAGATGTGTCCGTGGAGGGGGTACAAAGGCGGTCCATGATGCAGTGATGAGGGAGTTGGCATCAGTGGTTCGCAAAAGCGGGATGGGCGGGGTGACGGTCGAGCACGAAGGCCTCCCACCTGAGGGGCGGCCAGATGTCACATGCTTTGACCCAGCCACGGGACACACACTTGTGATGGACGTGGTCATCGCCGACCCGCAGCGGTCGAGTCTGGGGAGGAGATCGGCGGAGCTGCCGGGCGTGGCATTGGAGGATGCGGTGCGCACAAAGGAGAGGAAGTATGGACGATGGCGACGCGAGGCAGAGCGCGACCACATGGAGTTTGTCTTCCCAATGATGAAGACCTTGGGGGCCTTTTTGCTAGGCCTCGGCAAGGTATTGCGGACATTGTCAGAGGCGACCGAGCGGAGGTTGGCCCGACAAGGAGGTACCGCAGGGGTGTCGGTGCCGCTACACGCCCTCCTCAACCAGCGCATGGCAGTGGCCCTTCAGCGAGCACAAGCGCAGCAGTTGCGACAGCGGGCCACGGAGCGGGCGGCGGACACGTCTCTTGACCAGGACATTGCCAGAGCATGGAAAGTGCTGTATCGGAGAGACGAGGGACCATCTCTGGCAGACCTTTGCTTTGTGGAGCGGGGGTAAAGGGACAGGTTGAGTTTGTTAGGATGATGAGTGCGAGATGAGGGCTATGTGCCAGACCTTACATTGTATGCTCAGGTTACCGGAGGCTCGTGTGGTCTTTTCTGATCCCACTGTGGTGGAGATCTCAAACCTGCATGTCACATGTAAACTCATATTTCATTGAATGAGATCGATCTATCTATCTATCTATCTATCTATCTCTCTCTCTTTCTATCTATCTGCTGTGTGCCCATTTTTTGGTGCCTATCTTTGTTGATTCCAGTGTTGTGGAGAACTCCAACCTTGGTTTCACATATAAAGTGTACATTTTATGGAATGATTGTGATGTATTTATGTATCTACCTATCCACCTACATTTTGTTTTCTTTCTATCTATTGGTGAATCTATCTCTGAATACATACATACATACATATTTCCTCTGTTGCTCTCTTTCTCTCTAACTCTCTCTCTCTCTCTCTCTCTCTCCCTCTCTCTCTCTCTCTCTCTCTCTCTCTCTCTTTCTGGCTCTCTCTCTCTCTCTCTCTCTCACACACACACACACAGACACACACACATATACACACACACAACCCCCATATGTTTCCCCTTTTTGGCACTTTGTTCTCCCTTTCCCCCCTCTCTCTCTATTTCTTTCTCTCTCTCTCTCTATCTCTCTCTCTCTATGACTCTCTCCATCCCTTTGCATATTTCTCTATCCTTTTTCATCCTTTCCCTCCTATCCCCACCTCTCTCTCCTCCCATCTATTACCCATCCCCTATGTAAACTTTTATAAACCTCTCTATCTCTCTGTCTTTTCCTTTCTTTCTCTTTGTTTCCCAGTCTCTTCCTCTCTCTCTCTCTGTCTCTCTCTCTCTCTTTCTCTCTCTCTCTCCCCCTCCCTCTCTCTCTATCTCTATCTATCTCTCTCTCTCTCTCTGTCTCTCTCTCTCTCTCTCTGTCTCTCTCTCTCTCTCTGTGTTTATCTATTTCTCTATTTCTATCTTTATCTATCTATCCTTATCTCTATTTTTCTATGTCTCTTCCCCCCTCTGCTCTCCCAATCACTGCCTCTTTTGCGTGACCTCGTGACACAATGTCTTGACGTTTACATTGGTACAGTGTGGTGGGGTGTAGTGTTGTCCTCTTATGTCCTAGAAGGTGCGCCATGTTAGGCCTGGAATTTCTACTCATAGATACAACAAAGTAACAACAATTGCAACACAAGAAATGCAATCAAAAATTAACATGACAAAGGATTTTCAAGAATAAGTGTGAGTGCAGTGTATCTAAATGCACATGAATGTTTTGTGAATTGCAATGTCTTGCGTTTCACAATGTCTTCAGGTTCTTGTTAGGCATGGTGTGGTCCTCTAACGGCCTAGAGGATGCGTCACTATCATTAAAGAATGTCTTATCATGGAGGACGGGAGCCGAAAACAATGTCAACAGGAAAGCATCAATTAAGACTTCACATACTGAAATGTTTTCACGGAAGATGTGTTGGCACTAGTGTGGATGGAGGCATCCTCAAGGGTGCCTAGCTTTCAATGATGCACGCTACCAGTGTTTGGGCAGCCAATGGGCACGAATGGTGAAGAGTTTGAAGCACAAGGATCACGGATAGGAGTGAGCAGAACATGTCGCACTCATTAGAACTGAATCGAAACACGTTTTCGTTAAATAGCATAGTGAGATTACATTAGATCATTATAGCCTGTGGTGTAATCTTTCCAATGCATCCAAGCACACCCAAATCGGAGCAATAAAGCCCCTGCAATGGCCAATGAAGTAACCCTAGGTGGCGCTGCCCACCTTGCCTTGCACGCTGGGCAACGTGAGGTGTTGGCCTGAGGGTGAGTGTACACGCTGGAGGATCCCTAGCAGTAGCTGGTTCACACCACCAACAGTTTTTGGAGAGACTGAAACTGTGGAGGCAACTGGTTGCAAGGATGGCAGAAAACTGGTCAGAGAGTGAGGTAATACTTTTGGCCTGAATTGACTGGGAATAAAACCTTGAACAAGGCTCACAAGCAATGACATTTTATAGCCACTGATCTAAGCTTTCCAGAACACCAAAGCATGCCAGATTTGAAACTTCCTAGCAGATTGTATGGCTTCTAGAGTGGCACTTGGTAGGCCGTCCTTTTTCCCACCTAGGAAGGCATCCCTTCCTTCCTCTAGAAGCTTCTGTCCCTTCCTAGATTCCTCAGCTTGCTTCTAGTAGGAGAGAAGGTATCCAGAATACCAAGACACATCTAGATGCCTTATAGGACAAGTCACCCCTTCTAGAAGGTGTGCCACCTTCCTGGACCCTCACATAGCCTTCTAGAAACTCAAGGAGAGATTCTAGAGGTTGAGCTAACTTTCTGGCATCTATTTTTCACCTCCCTTGAGGCAGGGCAGAAATTGATCTTGTGGGACTTGAACCCGGGCCCCTGCCTCTAGAGGTGGGTACCATTAACCACTAAGCCACTTGGGCTTGTCTTTTTGGTGTTCCTTTTTGGACTCACTCCTGCCATGGTGAGGAGCATGTCTCCAACATGAGGCACTTCGACGATGGCCCGTCGGAGCACCTTTCCTTGCCCAGAAGTCAATGAGCATTTCACCCTGGCCAACGAGTTCCATGTGGTCACTTCATGCATGGCCCTGGTGCATTTGGAGCTCGTTGGAGACAAACGCGGATCACATGCAGTAGATTATCCCGCCACCCATGGCGGGTACCCAATTCCACCCGCCCAACACCCAAACTTCAGGATAGGCAAACTTTCTGAATGTTCACTCAACTTAAGCGATTCAAAGCTTGACCCTGCATGGAAAATCCAAAGAATCCAAATATAAAGTCAGATCACGTGTTTGACCACTCCTTAGTGGCCAAAACAGGGAGTACGATCAACAGCACTTATGGCAAGGGGCACACCACGTCAACAATCTCCCCCTTGCACCGCATCCTAACTGCTATATCTTTGGAACCTGTAGCATTTCAAAACGCATAGTGCAGACCGAGCTCCATGCAGCTCGCGTCGTGCCTGTCCTTGGGCTCTGCCTTGGTCATGGCATCAGCGAGCATGCGCTTAGTGCCACAATGCACAATAGCCGCATCTCCCTTTGCCACAAAGTCCTCCGCATAGTGATACTGGATCTTGATGTGCTTGTTCCTCATATGGAACACCGGGTTTGGAGTCAGATTGATGGCACTCATGTTTTCGACATTGATTACTGCTGGCTTCCTTTGCAGCAATCCAATCTTCCTTAGCAGCGCCGCAGCCACACCATCTCCTTAACGGCTTCAGTGAGTGCGATATACTTCACCTCGGTGCTAGAGAGTACCAGAGAGTCCTGCTTCCTGATTACCCATGAAAATGTTCAACCACCAAGCACAAATTTGTACCCTGAGGTTGGTTTTCTGTCATCCATATCACCAGCCTAGTTGGCATTGGAGTAGCCAACCAGCTCGAGGGTGTCGTCACGCACTCCCCCTCCAAAGATGAGCTCCAACTGTACTTTCGCCTTAAGATAGCTAAGGATCCGCTTCACCGTTTGCCAATGCAGCAGCCTGGGGTCAGCAACATAGCGGCTCAGTTGGCTCTCTGCAAAGACCAGGTCGGATCGCGTCACCACAATGCCATATATGATGCTTCCCACAATGAAATGGTGTGGCACACCTGCCATCTTCTTCTTCTCATCTGTGCTCGGCCCCATGCTTGAGCTCGGCTCACATGTAGTGGTCATGGGTTACCAATGGGGTTCCACTCCTCCATGTTGTAGCAGCGGACTCTCTCTTGCACGTACTTTGCCTACCCCATTTGTAGCGTGCGTGCCTTGCGGTCCCTCTTGATGGCGACGCGAGGTATTACTCAAGCTTGCCCATGTCAGTCATTTTGAGCCGACCGTCCAGCTGCCGCTTCAGGTTCACCAACTCCTCCATGTCCGATGACTCAAGGATGAGGTCATCGATGTAAAGAACCACGATCTGGTACAACCCCGGTTGCTTTCGCATGTACACGCTTTGATCCGCTTTGCAGCACTTGAAGCCAAGCTCAACCATGAAGCTCAAAATCCAGGTACCACATGAGAAGCGCTTGCTTTGGCTTGTAGAGTGCCTTGCAAAGCTAGCACACCTTTCCTGACGGCGCATCCAATCCCTCTTGCACCTCCATGTTGACCTCTTTTTCCAGGTCACCGTTGAGGAATGCAGTTTTCACATCCATTTGGTGGAATCTTTAGTCGCACGCCGCTGCCACCGAGAGGATGGAGCAGATGGAGGTGATCTTTACCCCCGGTACAAAGGTTTTATTGTAGTACTCATCTTTTGCTGGGTGTACTCCTTTGCAACCAGATGCGCCTTAAACCACTCCACCTTCCCCTCCTTTGTGAGCTTCTTCTTGATGATCCACTTGGAGCCGATGATTTTTGTGCTCTCCGGCTTGTCGATCAGTTGCCAAGTGCCATTCTTTTCATGGGATGCGAGCTCAGATTCTATGGCTCCCTCCCACTCAGCCCCATCCTTCCACTACAATGCCTCCTTGACGGTATTGGGCTCCTCTTGTGCAAAGAAAGTTCAAGCGAACCCAGTCCAGATGCCCTCGAAGCTCTTGATCATGATATACTTCTAACTGAATGAACCACATTGTGGCTCATATCATTTATGGTACACCTCGCTGTACAGTTCCCAAAGAACCTCCGTTGCGAGCACAAGGTTGAAACAGGATTTGTTTCACCTCAAAGCAGGACAACGTGACTCATGACTAACACAACTTGCATTTGCTGTATTCAAGTGTATATGGGAAAAGTTGTGATGATAACAAAAACAAAATCTGTTACACTTGTTCTAATTTCCAGACGCAACGCTCTATCAGCTAGGAGTGATTTTTTTTGTGGTATGAATCTGCATTACTTCATTAAAAATGACCATTCTCGCTTGACTTCATGATTAGAAGTTTTGGATTGCTTTGTGATGGAAGAATAAACCTCTTTTACTTATGGTTGTTATCCATGAAAAAGAAAAGGATGAGATCTAGGATCCTTTTTCAACTAAACAACACAGAAACTAGCAGCAAAAAAAATTTCCACCTTTCATCTACATGCTAGAAGACACAGCCGATTGAGAGGAAACAAGTCCCGGCGATGTCGGCTTTCTTTTCAAGAACATTCCTTTGTGTAAGTAGACTTTTGAAAGTTTTCCATTCACCCGATCAAATGACGAAGATACACATGCGCGTACAATTTCCACAAAAACTTAACTGGTCACCCTCCTACCCCTTAATCTGCCCAATTGCCCTATTTGCAAGAAACACAGAGTGTGACGGTTGAGTGGTCGGCGAGCAAGGTGCTCCCCCATCCACTTTTCTTACAGACACGAGAAAACGTAAGAACCCAGTAAGAGGAAATGGCGCATATGGCCATTACTTTCACAAAACATCCTACTTAGACAGACCACTGAAATAGACAACAAGATACATCCTCACAAGACTCCTTCAAAAACAGAATCGGAATATATGTTACCATAATGTAACATGAAATAGAACCATCCTTTTTATTGTTGGGGAAATCACTTCAGAAATTGTACAAATATTCAACCCAACATGATCTTCCTTGGAAACCTATACAAAGATCATGAAGTATACAAATGAAGAAAACCTTCTGTGTATCAACCGGCCTGAGGCAAACGGACTAGAAAACAGGGCCGACACAATAGCACCTGCCGTCTGCTCCTAGCATTTCAGCTAGGAGAAGATATCACCCTCAGGATCACGGTTCCACACTGAGCAGTTCCTAGGCAATCACTTGCTAGCAACTGTGTCCACTTAACACTTGGTCACTTTCGCGCGAGGTGCTAGTCAAAGACTAACTCCTGGGGCTTAGACCAACCAGTGTCTTCTTTATACTGTTCCTTAGTTGGACAACTCTGTGAGGAGCATCTAAGGCCTGATTGTGTAATTAGAATGAGGAATGAGCCTGGTACATATAGTCCTAGGCCTGGCTTCTAAGGTGTGTGGGTAGTGACACTTTTGGGGTGGTCACTCCACACCACCTCACCAGTTCGCCAATTGGCGCATCCACTGACCGCCAACTGGCGCACTCTCCTCATGCATGGAGAAATGTCTAAGAAACTTCCCCTGTGCTAGAAGGTAAAAATACCTCCTGTGCACATCAAGGCTCGATCACAGGACCTGTTGCCCCTAAGTCCAACATGCTATCCGTTGCGCTACACTTCTGGTGTCTCGCTTGGACTTGCACCACGAACAAGGTTTGGGGGACTTACTCCAAGGGAGCAGTGCATGCCCAACCTGTCTGTCAACCCATAGCAGTGGCCATGGGGCATAGAAGAACAACAATCTCTCCCTTGCACCGTAGGCCACCTGCTGTGGTAGATTTCTTCGGCATGAACCTGTAGCTCTAGGTTGTGTTTGTGCATGTCAGTTTTTTTTTTTTTTGGTCTTTAGTTCTCATCTCTTGCATCCACCATGCCGACTCCTCGAGCACCTGCAACATGCAAGTCGCTGTCTAGCGGCTTTGTCAAGAAGTCCGCAAGCATTTTCTTGGTTGCGACGTGCTCCAGTTCCACGACACCCTTGGCGATAAGGTCACGTGAGTAGTGGTATCGAATATCGATGTGCTTTGTACGCCGGGAGATCATGTCGTCCTCTGCCATAGCCATGGCACTTTGGTTGTCGATGCGGATGACCGTTGCCTNGTGCTGACGGGCTTGCAGTCCTCCATGTTGTAGCGCTTCAAGATGTCCATGATGTAATTGGTCTGGTTGAGCTCAATGGTGCCTGCTTTGCGGTTGCGGTGAACAGCATTCCCGAGGTAGTACTCGAGAGGTCCCATGTCCTTCATCTTAAATCTGCTGGCCAGATGTTTCTTGAGGTCCGTGAGGGCCTCCTGCGAGGAAGAACACATGATAAGATCATCCACGTACAACGCCACAAGTAGCAAGCCACGTTCGTCCTCCCGCACATAGACGCTAGGGTCATTTTTGCAATGTGCGAAGGAGATCTCAGCCATGAAGCTGTCCATCTCCTTGTACCAGATCCGTGGGGCCTGTTTCAGTCCGTACAACGCCTTCACCAGCTTGCACACCTTACCCTCGGGTGCTTTGACACCTTCCGGTACCTCCATTAGCACCTCTTTGTCGAGCTTCCCATAAAGGAAGGCTGTCTTCACATCCATCTGGTGGATCTCAAGGTCTTCAGCGACAGCGACAGCAAGCAGGGACCTGATGGAGGCAAACGTGACGACCGGTGCGAAGGTCTCATCTTACTCAGAACCTGCACGCTGTGAGAACCCTTTCGCCACGACCCTTGCCTTGTACTTGTCAATGCTATCATCTTGCTTCCGCTTCAACCTGAGCACCCACTTTGATCCCACCACGTGAGCGTTAGCGGGTCTGTCCACCAGCACCCATGTGCCATTTTCTTTGATGGATGCGACCTCGCTGTCCACCGCCTCCTTCCACTTGGCCGCATCGGGCCTTGTCAGCGCTTCAGTCACAGTGAGCGCCTCTCCCTGAGCCAAACAGGACCAGCTCAGTCCAGTCCAGCTTCCAGTGTCAGCGTTGTACTTTGGAGTTTGCTTTCTTTGTCGTGTGCTGCGACGTTGCATTGCTGGTGGATTTTTGCCATGTTGTTGCTCCTGTGGTGTTGGCTGCCCTGGAGTTGAAATTTCCTCTTTTGAAGAGCTACTGGCCTCCGAGCTGGTCTCAGAGGCCTCGGACGTCTCCGACTCTGTGTCGGAGCTCGCTGCTGCGTCAGCCTGCGTAGCCGCTCCCCTTGGCACACCACTCTTCTTCACGGCCTGCCGCACTGGCACCACTTGCCAGTTTTCAGGAGCTTGATCTCCTGACTCTAGCAGCACCAACCACTCTCCCTGTTTTGGAGCTTCCGTGGGATCAAGCATCTCTTCCTTGCCTGGTTTCCTCTCGTCAAATGTGACATCCTGGCTGGTGATGAGTCTTCTTCCTGCCAGGTCCCACAAGCGATATGTCTTGTGGACCGTCTCATAGCCCACCATAACGCACTTTCGTGCTCTTGAATCCAGCTTGCCGGCACCCTCACCCGCCTGGACCTTTGCCCATGCGGTGCAGCTGAATACTTTCAGGTGTGATGCGTCCGGCTTCTTCCCTAACCAAACTTCTTATGGTGTCATCTGTTGCTTTTCCTTCTTCTTTCCGCGCCTGCCCAGAGCAACCGCAGGAGTCAGGTTGACAAGATAGCATGCCGTTCTTGCCGCTTCTGCCCAGAACCGCGGTGGAAGCTTTGCATCGAAGAGCATGCTACGCACCTTGTCGAGGATGGTCTGATTCATCCGTTCGGCAACACCATTCCTCTGCGGCGTGTAAGGCGTTGTGGGCTGGTGGTTGATCCCATGTTGCCGCAACCAGCCCTTGCATGCCTCGTACTCTCCGCCATTGTCGCTCCTCATCCCTTTGACTCTCTTTCCGGTCTGCAGCTCCACCATGGCGACAAAATCCTGTAACTTTTCTCTGACCTCTCCCTTTGTTTTGAGGAAGAAGATCCACACCTTGCGGCTGTGGTCGTCTATGAAGGTCAGAAAATACTTGCTACCACCGTTTGATGCCGTGCGAAAGGGTCCGCACACGTCGGTGTGAATCAGGTCAAGGGTTGATTCTGTGCGGCGACCATTGCGCTCAAAGCGAGTTCACTTGGTCTTGCCTTGGATGCAAGGTTCACAGAGGCTGCCACACTCAACCGCATCCTTCTTGCAACCATCCATGCCACGTACCAGCTGTTGTTGCTGAATGACTTGGAGCGTGCTGTTTGCAACGTGCCCAAAGCGTCTGTGCCACAGATCAGTGTCTTCGTCCTTTGCGGCAGAGGATGTTTTTTCAGTTCTTATTGGTGTGCTCTCCTGTGTTGGTGCCGAGACCACTGCCTCCGCTGCACCCGCATGACCCTCGTCTTCTGAGGTCTTTGCTGCCGTTGTCTGCAATACGTAGAGTCCGTCAACCCATGGAACCTGTGCCACGAGATCTTTGTTGGCATAGAGGACCTTGATGTCCTCGTTCCTGGCGATGACCGCCTTCTTCTGTGTGAACACCACTGTCATGTCGTTGTCCGTTATTTTTGACACGGACAGAAGGTTTGCCGCAAAGGAGGGCATGTAGACCACGTCACGTAGCCGTAGATCCTTCTCTGCACCATTAAGGTTGATGCTCACCANGGCGTGCTCTGTGCCATCATGTTGGTGGCTTCTTTGCCACCCTTTTTGTTGCCTTTGTTCCCACCGCTTCCGCCGTCTTCCTTCTTTGGCGACCTGCACTCTCTTGCCCAGTGCCCAGGTTTGCCGCAGTTGCGGCAGTTACCCTGTCGCTTGGGAGCCTTGCCGCCATTGTTGCCTCCGCCGCCACCGCTTCCGCTGCCGCCTTTCTGACCAGAGGCTGACCCTTTGCTCCCGCGGCCACCGTAGCGTGCGGCATAGGCTGAGAAGTTAGCCTCACTTCCGCTGCGGCGCATGGCCTCGTTTCGCACGTACTCGGACACTGCCGTGTACGTCAGGTCGTCCTCCTTCCAGCCGCCCATGACGGTGATCATTGGACTCCAGCTCTCCGGTAGCGCCATGAGGAGGATCATGGCTTGCATGTTCTCGTTAAGGTCCCAGTTCATCTGGCGAGCCTCGCCAAGGAGTCCTTCAAACTCCTGTAGGAAATCGGGGATTGATTCGCCCTCATTCACCAGCATGCTGATCAGCCGTTGTAGGATGAATAGTCTGTTCGCGAGGGAGGTGGATTGGTGCATGCGCTTGAGCTTTTCGTAAGCTTCGGAAGCCAGCGTGTACCCGGCAATGATGGGAACATAGTTCTTGGCTATCGCGTTGCTGAGGAATGACATTACAATATCATTTCGATCCATCCAAGCCTCATGCTCAGATGTGCCTTCCGCGGGAACCTGCTCCTCTCCCTTCAGTAGCTTGATGAAGCCGCGCACTTTCATCGCCAGCTCAAACTTCCATCTCCAAAGGGGGAAGTCAATCCCCTCGAAAATGGGGATTCCTCCCAGGGGTCCAAGACCTTGCGGCAGTGACATAGCACTCACATTTGCTCCAGTGGTCTGCCCTGTAGTAGCCACTGTTGAGCTTGAGGACCGCCCCGTGGCAGCCCCCACTCCTCCCCATGGGTCAACCATTTTTGTTGCCCTTGTCTGCTTCCCACGTCTCTGCTGCGTTGAGGCCGATGTAGGCTGATGTTAGCTGATGTCTGCTACCGGTTTTAGGATACAGATCCGTTGCTTACCCCTCCAGCCGATGTTCACCTGCAGACAGAGAATATATCTACACCAACACACCCAGGGTCTTGCCACCAAGGGCAGAGCTTGTCCTGGTTGGGACACAAGGGTCGTGCCTCCAAGGGCAGAGCTTGTCCTTAGTCCCTGTGTGCTAAGTGCAGACCAAGCCATTGGAGCTGATGAAGCTGATGGAGCTGATGGAGTTGATGGAGCTGGCGTGTGCACCTGGAGAGAGCGTACCAGAGTTGAGCAAAGCGTGCCTTACAACTGGTCAGTGTGGGCCCATAACCCTTTGTCAACCGGCCTGAGGCAAACGGACTAGAAAACAGGGCCGACACAATAGCACCTGCCGTCCGCTCCTAGCATTTCAGCTAGGAGAAGATATCACCCTCAGGATCACGGCTCCACACTGAGCAGTTCCTAGGTAATCACTTTCTAGAAACTGTGTCCACTTAACACTTGGTCACTTTCGCGCGAGGTGCTAGTCAAAGACTAACTCCTAGGGCTTAGACCAACCAGTGTCTTCTTTATACTGTTCCTTAGTTGGACAACTCTGTGAGGAGCATCTAAGGCCTGATTGTGTAATTAGAATGAGGAATGAGCCTGGTACATATAGTCTTAGGCCTGGCTTCTAAGGTGTGTGGGTAGTGACACTTTTGGGGTGGTCACTCCACACCACCTCACCAGTCCGCCAATTGGCGCATCCACTGACCGCCAAGTGGCGCACTCTCCTCATGCATGGAGAAATGTCTAAGAAACTTCCCCTGTGCTAGAAGGTCAAAAACCTCCTGCGCACATCAAGGCTCTATCACAAGACCTGTTTTCCCTAAGTCCAACATGCTATCCGTTGCGCTACACTTCTGATGTCTCGCTTGGACTTGCACCACGAACAAGGTTTGGGGGACTTACTCCAAGGGAGCAGTGTATGCCCAACCTGTCTGTCAACCCATAGCAGTGGCCGTGGGGCATAGAAGAACAACACTGTGATTCTTCTCAGATGCTTCCGTAAGAAAAATATGAATGTACACTAATATTGAAGTGTATAAAAGACACGTGATTAACTCTAACGCTAGTGACCCCGGAATCAAAGGTCCAGAAACCAGCAAACACGCGGGCAGAGGGGAGAAGGAGACACACGCTCATAGTCCCAGAGAGAGAGGTAGACAAAGGCTGACCAAAACGACGGGGATAAGTGTGGAACTGCCAAATCTCAATCCACGAGTGCCCATCATGCAAGGCTCCATGAACACAGCCAGACAACGTGCCATGAAGGGCTCTATCTGAATCCCAGAGAAAGGAATGGGACTGGACACTCTCACTTTCACCTCCCTGAGAGAAAATATGGAGAAGCTCTTTGAGAAGAAACTCTAGTCCATGTTCCTCTTTGCTACAGTCAGAGTGGCATTCGGGAGAACGCAATTTTGTGAAGTAACTGTGGTCACGGGACCAGGCAGGTACAATGCAGTGTACAGATGGGGGCCCATAGTTGGTGGGGCCCGAGACTGGAGGGTCCCAGCCCCAGAATCCAGGCGAGGAGGTGGGCTGCTGGAAAAGCGCCACAGTGGAGTTGAAGGTGGATGCATACGAAGAGGAGGAGGAAAAAGGGGCTGCAGTGGTTGCTGTTGTAGGAGCAGGGGAAGAGCTGGTGCTATTTCAGGCCCAGTGGGCACGTATGGAGGACGCGAGACGTGCATCGTCACAAGGCACCGGAAACTCTGGGGCCGAGTGCCCATAGGCACCACAGTTCTAGAGGTAACTGCACCTGGTGTGGATTGTGAGTAAGAGCCTTAACCACCACAACTGTGGCCCTTACCTCGGCCGTGCCTTTGGCCACCTCCCCCACTGCGCCCAGAACCTTGGGTGTGTTGGAAAAAGGACAACCGTCAGATCATATTGATCCACTCATCTCCTGGGCTTGGTACAACATCAACAAAAAGGAAAACAAGAGGGCCGAGAGTGAGATCGTTATCACTCTCTCGACCCTCCTGTCTATCCTCTATGGCGGGGCATGGTATGGCTGTGGGCAGGCCTCTTTAGGCGTCCCACTGATCCATCCATCCGCAGTCCTACTCCCTCTATTCATCCTATTGGAGCTCCAGAGAGCTAATGGATTAATTTGACCAGCAATGATATGTATCAGCAAGTTTTGGACCACCAGGATGTGTGGCTTGGCAGACGAGGCGAGAGTGCCAGCGTGAGCTCCTCTCGACTCCGAGGCTGCTGACGTGGCAAGGACCAAGGAACCACTGAAGATATTCCTCTTTCTAAAGATGGATCCTGTGGTCAGACATCCTGCGAAGACGTTTTGGATTGATCAGCGCCGTTGCTGAATCGAGAGGTGCGGTCGGTCCATCATCGTGAGACAAATGACCGAGCCAGATTGATAGTCACGAAGAAGCCACTGCAGATCCGGACGATCTCGTCCGTGGATCGCACCGAGGGTGCTGGGCGTCCGCCAACCTCGGTCTGCCGATGATCGGGGATCATCGAGTGGTGTCCGGAAGATCTTATGAAGACACAAGGAGACCGGACTGCGTCAACACTTGTACTTTTCTGCTTCTAGCTAGTGTAGAAAGATAAGTAGCTGTAGGTTTGTATTTCTTATTACTTTGTTTGTGTGTAACCATTTCGAACAAGCTTGGTACCATTGGAAAGCTTGCAAGACGAGTTGTGTACCTGTGCCTTCAATTCATACTCTTGAATCGCACAGTCAGTGACATTTCCAAGGCAAGAATGCCTCTGTGTGTGTGTGTGTGTGTTTGTGTGTGTGTGTGTGTGTGTGTGTGTGTGTGTGTGTATGTGTGTGAGTGGTTATTCTCAACTGAGAGGTCATCACCAACAAATTCAGCACAGTACCAGAGAGTTCAAATATCAGAGTACCTCACCTGAAGATTCCTAAAGATCCTACTTGTGTAAAGTNCGTGTGTGTGTGTGTGTGTGTGTGTGTGTGTGTGTATGTGTGTGAGTGGTTATTCTCAACTGAGAGGTCATCACCAACAAATTCAGCACAGTACCAGAGAGTTCAAATATCAGAGTACCTCACCTGAAGATTCCTAAAGATCCTACTTGTGTAAAGTCCAACATTTGGTATCAGAGCAGGCGGCATCCTCAGATCTACACAACTATGGCGGCAACAATCAGCAATGGAGATCATTTCAAAGTGGTGCCATTCGACGGCGATGAATACCACACCTTCGCCTTCAACATTGAGATGATACTCCTAAACAAGGGTCTATGGGGCGTTGTCTGCGATCCCCCTACTGACACATTACCTGCAGGAGCGTCACCTGAAGAACAAGTCAGCTGGAAGCGACGCTGTGACCAGGCTTTCTCAATTCTGGCGCTGAATCTAACAGAGCAACTCAAGTTCATCATCAGAGAAAACAATCCAACCAACTGCCCAAGGAAAGCCTGGAAGGTCCTGAAGAGCTGCTATGAAAGGACGAGCGATGTTGAGCTGGGAAGTCTACTGACAGAGTTCCATACTCAGCAAATGGAAGAAGGAACACGCCTGGAAGACCATGTGTCCCACCTCAAACACCTGGCCAGCCGTATTTCATCGATGGGAGAAATCATCTCTGAAAGCGTTCTGGCACTAACCCTTTTTCGTGGACTACCTGCCAGATTTAAAGATACCATCAACCGGCTTCAGACTTTCCAGAAACAGGGGAAGACCTTTGATGCCCAACTTGCTGAGCTCCGGACAACATTACAGTAATCTATCGGGGCACAAGGAAGAGCTGCAGGCGGGGCACCTGGTGTCGCCGCTGAAGCAGCACCACCAGCAGCAGCAGCGCCACTTGGAAGTCAACCATATTCTCTGACTTTGGAGAAGGCTATCGAAGAACTCATGATGGTTGAAGAACAGTATGTCAAAGACAACGGAGGTGAAACCGGCCTTGTGACCAAATACCAAGGACAAAGGACAAAGAAATTTGGAGCTTACGGAAACGGTAGCCAGGGATCTCTCACACATTTCAACAGCAGAGATCAACCAACCCCGCATTCACCACGGGGCTTTGTTCCACAGACTGATCGAGTGTGCTGGACATGCAAGCAGAATGGACATATTGCCGTGGACTGCCCTAAACGACGTCCATTCTTCACTCGCCATTATGGAGCTCGTCGACCCCATCAAGCAATGCTAACCACCTACATGTCCACCGTGGCTGCTTTGCTTACAGGGTCCACCAAAGCACAGGAATCATCAGACGAAGAAGACAATTTTCAGCTAAATCTTCTATCTGAAGGACCAATCCTACCTGACAAAGACGTGTCAGCCTCCCAGCCAGAGCATCAAATCTATGGTTCAGCAACAGAAGAGACAGCACATCACACCCTGACATAAGAAGAATTTGTGACTGAAGAGTTGGCCATGTGCTCCATCGACAGTGCCCTTCTTCTGGCTGCCGGCATTCTGGCATGGATCATGGACTCTGTTTGTACAAAGCGTATGACCTGCAAGAAGGACTGGTTTATCAACTTCAAACGTTTTCTGACACCACGAGAAGTTTGCCTTGGTGATGGAAGAACTATCCCTGCCTACGGGAAAGGAACAGTCAAGGTCGGTATCAAGTGCAATGGGAAGCCAGCCATAAGGACCTTCGAGGATGTACTTTACGTGCCAGATCTTGCAGCCAATCTTCTCTCAGTCACAAAGCTAAACGACAAAGGCTTCAAAGTTGTGTTTGACACTAATAAGAACTGCAAGGTGTACAACCAGACATCCCAATTGGCAGTAGTAGCCACTCGCATGGGCAACCTGACCATCCTTGACACCAGCGAACCTTCAAGGCACCCAGAAACACAAGAGATGGCGTTTGTGGCCTCCTCATCTACATCAGCTAAGACAACAACTCCATCCACCACCACAGAACTCTGGCACAAATGGCTGGCACACGTCAGCTATCCTACTCTAACCAAAATGGCTGCAGATTCAGTTGCTCACGACCTACCAGACAGCCTGCTGCAAGACCAAGAAGCACCCATGTGTGAAGGCTGTATCACTGGCAAACAACGCAGAGCATCTTCTTACTCACTTCCGTCACATGGGACTCATGAGTGCCTGGAACTCGTGCATATGGATCTCTGCTACATCAAGGAAGGATCTCTCTCCAACAAGCACTACTTTCTCGTCATCTTGGATGAGTACATGCATATGGTCTGGACCCGGATTCTTTGCTTCAAGTCTGACGCTATTGAAGAGATCAAAACCTTGGTTTGACAGGTTGAAAACGAAACCAGCCTGACAATCAAGAATATTTGAACTGAAAACGGGACAGAGTTTGTCAATCACAACCTCAAGGCCTTTTACAATGAAAGAGGTATTCAACACCAGACTACAGTGCCACATACTCCACAACAGAATGGCAAAGCAGAGAGGATGAATCAGACCCTTCTCAAAAGAGTCCGGACTATGCTTCATACAGCCGGCCTCTCATCTGCGTTTTGGGCTGAAGCTCTCCACACCGCAGCATATATCACGAATCGTCTCCCCACAACTAAGCTGCCTGCAGGTGCATCCACACCCTATGAAGCATGGACCGGGAACAAGCCCTATCTGGGACACATTCGTATCTTCGGATGCACATCGCATGCCTGGGTTCGTCCAGAAGAGCGCTCCAAACTGGATCCACGATCCAAAGTCTGCATCCTTCTTGGGTACGAGACACGGGACATCTACCGACTCTGGGATCCAGAGTCCAAACGCGTGATTCGGAGCAGACAGTCCATCTTTGACGAGAGCTTCTTCAACCAAGCATGAGATGCAACACCACCAGCAGTCACGCCTACCGTCTATATTGAAACAACACCAACACCTCTGCAAAAGTTCTCCGTTGACCCAACACCTGATGACCACGCTGGTGTCCTCCCTCCTGTGGTTCCAGAAAAACATCGTCATACTCCCGCTGACCCACAGAAGGATGTCTCCAGCACTCCGTCAAAATCAGGACTACTGCGGTCAGCCAGACTCACCAGACCGCCAACATTCCTTCAACTTGGTTTTCTGTCCACAACCGAGCTCTCTGCAGACAACGCTCTTGACCACACAGCACTAATCACACAAGTGGTGGATCCCACCAGCTTAAAAAATGCCATGCGCCGCCCAGATGCAGACCAATGGCGTCAAGCAGCTCAAGAGGAGCTCTCTCAGCTTCAAAAGCAGCATACATGGGATCTGGTTCCTCGACCACCCAACACACCCATTGTCACATGTAAGTGGGTGTTCAAGACCAAGCTAACCAGTGCAGGTACACCTGATCGCCACAAGGCATGACTTGTTGTGCGGGGATTCAGCCAAGTTCTTGGAGTAAACTACCAAGACACTTTTGTACCGGTGGCCAAGTACTCATCCATCAGGGTGATCCTCTCTCTGGCCGCTAACAACAAATGGCATCTTCATCAAATGGATGTCAAAAGTTCTTTCCTTAACGGTGATCTCAAAGAAGTTATCTACATGACTTAATCAGAAGGCTTTGTATCCCCAAATCACCCTGATCATGTCTGCAAGCTCAACAAATCTCTGTATGGGCTCAAGCAAGCTCCAAGACAGTGGAACCTGAAGATCCACGAATTCTTCCTGGTCCAAGGTCTCCAACGCCTGCACTCTGACCACTCTGTGTACTTCCGTGGAGGGTCCAATATTCTTGGTGTTATTCTCTATGTGGACGATCTTATCCTGTTTGGACCATCTCTCTCTGTTTTGGATACTCTCAAACAGCAGCTCTCCCGCCGATTTGACTTGACGGACATGGGATCTCTCAAATACTACCTTGGGATTCAAATCACTCATGACGTTCTGCACGGTCACGTAACACTAACCCAGGCCACTTATGCTCAACGTGTGGCTGACAAGTTCGGGCTTGGTACCTCCACTGTTCAAGCCACCCCACTCTCCAAGGACCATGGACTCACCAAACCAGTCACGGCAGCCACATCTTTGGCCTCCTTGGAAGATGCCACAGCTTTTCCGCGCATGGTGGGCTCCCTGATGTATGCTTCCGTCGCTACAATACCTGACCTCTCATTTACTGTTGGCCTCCTCAGTCAAGGCTGTCAGCGCCCTACTGCTGCGCACATTGTGGCTGCCAAGCGCAGCATTCACTATCTCCGTGGGTCTGCTTCTCTGGCTATCCGCTATGCCTCTGGCAACAATGTTCTCTAGGGCTTCCGCGATGCTGACCTCTCCGGTGATCACACCACCAGCCGCTCCACCTCTGGGTACGTCTTTCTCCTCAACGGTGTACCCGTCAGCTGGCGCAGCAAGAAGCAGTCTGTGGTCGCTCTCTCCTCAACTGAAGCTCAATACATTTCTGAGAGCGAATGTACAAAGGAGGCGGTTTGGCTCCGTATGCTCTTAAGCGAACTTGGATTTGATGAACTCGAGCCTACGCCCATCCACTGTGACAACAAAGGGGCTATCGCCCTTTCTGAGGACCCCGTTCTCCATGACCGCACCAAGCATGTTTGTCGGCAGTACCACTACGTTCGCGACGCTGTTGCCGAAGGCAAAGTCGTCATGCACTATCTCCCCACTGTTGACCAAACTGCTGACATCTTCACCAAAGCTCTTTCTGCTGACCGTCACGCTCATCTCTGTGCCCGCTTGGGCCTTCTCTCCTCATCCTGAATCCTCTCGGCGCTGTCTTCTCTCTTCTCCGTTCTTCCCTGCTGCCGCTCGTTCCTGGCTCTCTCTTTCCGTCCCCCCCATATGAGGCGTTGGGACGGACAGAGACTGTCCTAGGTGGAGCCGTCGTCGCTTCCGCTTCCGTGCCCCCCACATGAGGCGTTGGCACGGACGCGGGTTGCGTGCGACCGTTCTCTCCACCTCCTCTTGCTTCTGCCTGCCGCTGTTCTCTCTATCTCCCTGTGCTTTGCTTTCCTCTCGCGCCTCGGTCCTCGCATAACGCCAACGCTCTCTCTTCCTGCCCTGTTCACTGCTGGATCCACGCTGCTCCAAACTGCATTTTCTCTCCGTTTATCTTCTGCACGTTCACTCATCTCTTACAGACCCCCACGGGTGGGCTGCCCCCAGTTCAGCTCACCCTGCGGGCCGGATGCGCGGGAGGGGCCCACTCCCCCAAGTCCGGGCAGGGTGTGCTGTTGGGACCGGTCTATCTCTCAGCCGTCGGGGCGTTGCCCGGGCTACAAAGTTCCCACCGGCCCACTGTACACCCTGCGTCTTGCTGCTCCGGACTTCTCTCCTTTTTTTTCTCTCTCAGCGAGGCTCGATTGGCCCGGGGGGGGGGGGATTATTTTGCCGTGCATTCACGTGCCTCGCCCTGTTTCTTTTCTGTCGCCCCCATCCTCCCGGCTCTCTTCTCGCGGGGGGGCTTCTCTTTTTTCTCATTTGTCGACTCCAACTTCATCAGCGCTGGATCGACAAGGGGGGAATGTTGGAAAAAGNNNNGCGAGGCTCGATTGGCCCGGGGGGGGGGGGATTATTTTGCCGTGCATTCACGTGCCTCGCCCTGTTTCTTTTCTGTCGCCCCCATCCTCCCGGCTCTCTTCTCGCGGGGGGGCTTCTCTTTTTTCTCATTTGTCGACTCCAACTTCATCAGCGCTGGATCGACAAGGGGGGAATGTTGGAAAAAGGACAATCGTCAGATCATCTTGATCCACTGATCTCCTGGACTCGGCACAACATCAACAAAAAGGAAAACAAGAGGGCCGAGAGTGAGATCGTTATCTCTCTCTCGACCCTCCTGTCTATCCTCTATGGCGGGGCATGGTATGGCTGTGGGCAGGCCTCTTTAGGCGCCCCACTGATCCATCCATCCGCAGTCCTACTCCCTCTACTCATCCTATTGGAGCTCCGGAGAGCTAATGGATGAACCGCACCAGCAATGATATGTATCGGCAAGTTTTGGACCACCAGGATGTGTGGCTCGGCAGACGAGGCGAGAGTGCAAGCGTGAGCTCCTCTCGACTCCGAGGCTGCTGACGTGGCAAGGACCAAGAAACCGCTGAAGATATTCATCTTTCTAAAGATGGATCCTGTGGTCAGACATCCTGCGAAGACGTTTTGGATTGATCGGCGCCGTCGCTGAATCGAGAGGTGCGGTCGGTCCATCATCGTGAGACAAATGACTGAGCCAGATTGATGGTCATGAAGAAGCCACTGCAGATCCGGACGATCTCGTCCGTGGATCGCACCGAGGGCGCTGGGCATCCGCCAACCTCGGTCTGCCGATGATCGGGGATCATCGAGTGGTGTCCAGAAGATCTTGTGAAGACACAAGGAGACCGGACTGCGTCAACACTTGTACTTTTCTGCTTCTAGCTAGTGTAGACAGATAAGTAGCTGTAGCTTTGTATTTCTTATTACTTCGTCTGTGTGTAACCATTTCAAAAAAGCTTGGTACCGTTGGAAAGCTTGTGAGACGAGTCGTGTACCCGTGCCTTCAGTTCATACTCTTGAATCGCACAGTCAGTGACATTGCCAAGGCAAGAATGCCTGTGTGTGTGTGAGTGGTTATTCCTAAGTGAGAGGTCATCACCAACAAATTCAGCACAGTACCAGAGAGTTCAAATATCAGAGTACCTCACCTGAAGATTCCTCAAGATCCTGCTTATGTAAAATCCAACAGGGTGGCATGGGAAAAATTAGTGGTAGAGGATTAAGATGTGGAAGAGGAGAAGATGGAGGCCGCACAGGAGGAGATGGAGGTAGTGGTAACAGTGGCGACTCCGGCCCGATAGAGGCGCTTGTTCTGAAAGCTGATGCACTAGTTGGTGAGCCGAGCAACACTGAACTCATAGAGTGGCCGCCTTCCGCAAAGAGGTGGGTTCGGAGGGACCGGTGTGGCAGCAAGGCGCTTGAGCTCAGACTGAAAGAAATGCAGGTACAGGTCGGAGAGGTTGGAAATGAGGCTGGCAGCAATGGACAAGTAGGCAGAGAAAGGGTTTAGAGTTACAGTATTGAAGTCACACAGAAGAAGCATACTGCATGCCCAGTACTCATCAGTTGATTAGTCGGTGTGCATGTGTAGGGTGTCAAACTGCACAGTGAGAGCACTCTGGACAGCATGGCCAGTCACTGTTTTGCAGCCGCCGTATAAGCATCCACCGGGCTGGCAGGGGTGCCACGCACCAGGTCAACATTGTACGTACCAATGTCATCCAAGAGTCCCTCTTGCCCAGGGTTTATAAGAGCATGGATGGCATGTGTGGCCTCATAGGGCTGAGGGATGAAAGGACGTTTGGCAGGAGATTAGTTCTCCCAAAACATCTCTCCCTGTGCCCAAGCACTGAACCGTATGTCCTAAGAAGAGAAGGTAAGCTTTATGTGAACTGCGGTGGATTTCTCTTAAAGTCCTTCTGTTTATGGGGAAGAAGAGCGTGCAAAAGAGAAGCTGCAGAGCGGGGAGGAATAGAGGAGTCTGCTGAGACATTGACCGGCATAAAAGAATCAGCTGTGGGGGATGCACTCTCCTCAGCTGGCAACACGGCAGCGATGGCAGGGACGGAGTGAAGACGTTCCATGACCATGTTGACCACTATGGTGGCGATCTCCTCATGGAAGTCCAATTCATTCTGGAGCTCCTCTTCTACCCTACAACGTACGGCCTGGGCCTTGCTTAGGGTAGCCTGGAGGGCCTCCATTGTTTCCTCGGGTGCCACCATGATGAAACAAAGGAGCAGAGGAACACAGGAGGAAGGGATGCAAAAGTAAATAGTGTTATGAGAAGGGGAGAAAAATGAAGGGATGGTAGAAGAGGTGCTCGCCAAGTTAGTGGTGTGGAAAGAGGGAGAAGATTGTTGGCATCACCGCTGCAGCCAAGGATGTTGGCACTTCAATCCAGGTAGATACAGTCGCCACCAGACAGAGAAGGCCGATGACAGTGGCTCTTGCCACTGCTTTTGGCGCTGATGTGATGAGGAAACCAGTGATAGCTTCCTGTGTGAGGTTGCGGGCGGTGCCGGTGGAAGTGACGAATGCTGCTGCACTGGAGGCGTGGA
>SZWC01005957.1:98594-114976 GCA_023375785.1 Penium margaritaceum
TTGGCGCTCCTTGTGTCCGCGTTATGCCCACCACAACTTGGGCACATCCAAGGATGCACCCTGGCCGCAGACGCATGGTCAAAACTCTGCTCCATCTACCAGTCAAGCAACCTTGCCAATCAGCTCTTCATCTTCAAACGGCTCGTCACCCTCCGAGCCAACGAAGGCGACAACATCATGGAGATCATGCAGCAGATTGAGTCCCTCGTAGCGGAGTGCGTCGCCACGGGTTGGGAGGTCGACTCTCAGTTGCAAGCTATGATCCTCCTTCTGGCCTTGCCAGACAGTTGGAGTCCCATGATCACAGTCCTTGGTGGCTGGCCTTCCGATGATCTGAAGTACCCGAAGGTTGCTGAGTACGTGCGCAATGAGTGGATGCGACGTGGCGGTCAAGAGAGTGCAGCGGCATCAACTTTAACTTACACAGTTCATCCTCAAAGTGGAGGCCGAGGCGACAAGTGGAAGGGTGCCAAACAGGGCACTAAGAAGGGTGACAAGAAGGGGGAGTGCTTCAACTGTGGCAAGGAGGGCCACTACGTGCGCAACTATCCTAAGAAGAAAACAGATTGGTCGCAGCGGGGCGGGAAGAAAGATGAGCACGCCCTTATGGCGTACAACTCCACCAACTTGAAGGATCCGGGAGTTGCCGTCATCGACTCCGGTTCAGGCCGCCACACGCAATGCAACAGGGCGGCATTGGTCACCTACGGCGCCTCGGAGAGACGCATGACGGTGGCCAATGGAAAAACAAAGGTGGCCGCCGGTGAGGGTAACGTCCGCATTGAGTCAGTTGTGGATGGCAAACCTGTCACGAGCACAATCTACGATGTGCTGCATATGCCCAACTTTGGGGAAAACTTGCTCTCCGTCAGCCGCCTTACCGATAAGGGACTTGAGGTGATCTTCACAAAGAAGGAGGCCGTCATCTGCAAAGAGGGCAAAGGTGAGGTGATTGCGCGTGCCAAGAGGGAGGACGACTTGTACCTGCTACGCGCGAAGATCCTCAGCAGCTGGGAGGGGTCCAACGCCGCCAATCTTGCAACGAAGGACGGAGGAGACCTGGACCTATGGCACCGCCGACTTTGCCACATTTCTCCATCGACCGTGAAGGAGATGGCTAAGAGGGAAGTGGTGCGGGGTCTCCAAATCAGCGGCCTTGATGGAACCAAGGAGACCGTGTGTGAGCCATGCATCATTGGCAAATCAACTCGGCAGCCGTTTGTCGCCAAGGGGACGCGTGCATTGGCAAAACTGGCCGTGGTACACACAGATGTGTGTGGACCGCTTGAGAGCTCCATCGGCGAACTCGCTACTTCCTCACCTTCATCGATGACCACAGCCGGAAACTCTACCTCTACCCAATGAAGCGGAAGAGTGACGTCCTTGCGTGCATGAAAGAGTTTGTGGCTGATGTGGAGCGGCAAACAGAGTTGAAGGTGAAGGCGTTCCGGAGTGACAACGGCGGTGAATATGCGGGGTGCCTTGGGTGGATGAAGAGCAAGGGGATTGAGTGGCAGAAAACAACTCCACACTCCCCACAACAGAATGGTATCACAGAGAGAGCGAATCGCACAATCCTTAACATGGTGCGATCCATGTTGAGCGACGCCGGCCTTACACAACGGTATTGGGCGGAGGCGGCAAGGACAGCAGCGTACATCATGAATCTCATGCCGACCAAGCTGCTGAAGGACAAGGAGAGCAATGCGTGGAAGACGCCACAAGAGGTGTGGAGCGGGAGGAAGCCGGCGGTGGGTCACTTCGGCACGTTTGGTTGTGTTGCACATGCAATGGTGCAGGCACATGAGGGACGGAGCAAGCTGGACCCGCGTACCCGCCGGTGTATTTTCCTTGGATATGAGAGCGGAAGCAAGGCGTATCGGCTCTTTGACCCAAGGAGGCAGCAGATTGTGCGGAGTCGCGACGTCACGTTTGACGAGAAAAGCCATTGGAAAGACAAAGAGGCAGGTCTCTCCAAGAGGGGGGAGTGGATACCACTCCTTGAGGGGGAGACGCCAGAGGACGTGAATGAGGGTGACATCCTCGCATCACCACCAACCGGAGAGCATCGCCTGAGGCATGGGCGAGCGGCAGACTTTATTCCGGTCAGTTCGGATGAGGAATCCGAAGCACCGGAGATGGACGTGGAGGTGGGGAGTCAACAGATGTCTCCAAGGTCTCCAAGAGAGGGGGAGCAGGCGCTTGGAGAGGATGGTGCCAAAAGGGGACAGCAACAACAACAACCGCCTCAAGAGCCCCGCACAAGTAACCGTGTGCAAAGAAGGACAAAAAGGTATGATGCCGACAAGGGAATTTGGACTGGGTTTGCACAAGCCTTCTTCACGCAAGAGGAGCCTCAATCTGTAAAGGAGGCACTGCAGCGGAAGGATGGGGCTGAGTGGGAGGGAGCAATAAAATCTGAGCTTGCCTCCCACGAGGAGAACGGCACTTGGGAGCTGGTTGACCGGCCGGAGGGCGAGAAAATCATCGGCTCCAAGTGGATCTTCCGGAAGAAGCTCACAAAGGAGGGGAAGGTGGAGCGGTACAAGGCGCGGCTGGTGGCGAAAGGANCTCAAGAGCCCCGCACAAGTAACCGTGTGCGAAGAAGGACAAAAAGGTATGATGCCGACAAGGGAATTTGGACTGGGTTTGCACAAGCCTTCTTCACGCAAGAGGAGCCTCAATCTGTAAAGGAGGCACTGCAGCGGAAGGATGGGGCTGAGTGGGAGGGAGCAATAAAATCTGAGCTTGCCTCCCACGAGGAGAACGGCACTTGGGAGCTGGTTGACCGGCCGGAGGGCGAGAAAATCATCGGCTCAAAGTGGATCTTCCGGAAGAAGCTCACAAAGGAGGGGAAGGTGGAGCGGTACAAGGCGCAGCTGGTGGCGAAAGGATATGCCCAGAGAAAAGGGAAGCACTACGACGAGACCTTTGCACCAGTTGCCAAGTTTGCCTCCATCCGTACTATCCTCTTGGTGGCAGCGACACGCGACTACGAAATCCACCAAATGGACGTGAAAACCACGTTCCTCAATGGCGACCTGGACAAGGAAGTATACATGGAGGTGCCAGAGGGGGTGGATGCGCCGCAAGGGAAGGTGTGCCGGCTTCGCAGGGCGCTCTATGGAATGAAGCAAGCTCCGCTCATGTGGTACCTCAAGATGGATAGTTTCATGGGTGAGCTTGGCTTCAAGCGCTGCGAGGCCGATCACAGCGTGTACGTGCGTAATCAGCCAGGAATCCACCAAATTGTTGTCCTCTACATGGATGACCTCATCCTTGTGTCTTCGGATGAGGGGGAGCTCAAGAGCCTGAAGCAACAGCTTGGCGGCCGGTTCAAGATGACAGACATGGGCGAGCTTGAGTGCTACCTTGGCATCGCCATCAAGAGGGACCGCAAAGCACGCACACTGGAGATGGGCCAAGAAAAATATGTGCAGGAGGTGCTCCGCCGCTACAACATGGTAGAGTGCAACCCCATTGGCACACCTATGACAACGACATGTGAGCTGAGCTTGAGCATGGGCCCGAGCACGGAGGAGTAGAAGGCGGAGATGGCTGGAGTACCGTACCAGTCCGCAGTTGGCAGCATAATGTATGCCATGGTGGCGACGCGGCCTGACCTTGCCTTTGCTGAAGGACAAATGAGCCGCTATGTTGCTGATCCGGGGCCGCTACATTGGCAAGCGGTGAAGAGAATCCTCCGCTACTTGAAGGCAACGACACATTCGCGACTTGTGTTTGGAGGGGGAGCGCGGACTGACTCCCTCGAGTTGGTTGGCTACTCTGATGCTGACTGGGCAGGTGACGTTGATGACCGCAAGTCAACATCAGGCTATGTTTTTGTGCTTGGTGGTGCAGCGGTGTCTTGGGCAAGCCGGAAGCAGGACAGTGTGGCTCTATCCAGCACTGATGCGCAGTATATTGCGCTCGCGGAAGCCGCAAAGGAGGCACTATGGCTGCGGCGATTGCTCAAGGAGATTGGGGTGCTGCAAAAGAAGCCAACGGCACTCAATGTTGACAACATGAGTGCCATCAGCCTGACCAAGAACCCTGTGCTACACCGGAGGACCAAGCACATAGAGATCCGGCATCACTTTGCACGAGACTTTGTTGCAAAGGGTGATGTGGCGCTTGTGCATTGCGGCACAAAGCACATGCTTGCTGATGCCATGACAAAGGCGCAACCCAAGGACAGGCATGATGCTACTTGTATGGAGCTTGGGCTTTCCCAAGCCTCTTGAGTTGCANTGAGGAATCTAGGAAGGGGCAGAAGCTTCTAGAGGAGGGAAGGGATGCCTTCCTAGGTGGGAAAAGGACAGCCTACCAAGGAGCACTCTAGAAGCCATAGAATCTGCTAGGAAGCTCTAAATCTGGCATGCTTTGGTGTTCTGGAAAGCTTAGATCAGTGGCTATAAAATGCCACTGCTTGTGAGCCTTGATCAAGTGTTAATTCCCATCCAATTGAGGCAAAAACTATTGCCTCACTCTCTGACCAGATTTTGCCATCCTTGGAACCAGTTGCCTCCACAGTTTCAGTCTCTCCAAAAACAGTTGGTGGTGTGAAACAGCCACTGGTAGGGACCCTCCAGGGTGCACACTCACCCTTAGGCCAACAGATGTAGTCTGCACCGTTTCCCTTCACTCCTCTGGCTGTGTTGTTCTTTGTGGTGTATATTGTGATCGCCTCTTCCACATCTCTCTGTCCTTTCCCACGTCTTCCGCTAGCTCTGCTCTTTTTCACGTCGCATCCTCTTTTTCTCCTGTGCATGCGGACCTCTTGCACCACCGCCTTTATCATATTCACACTGCAGCCATTCAGCGTCTTGTTGGCCTGAGGGTGAGTGTGCACCCTGGAGGGTCCCTAGCAGTGGCTGGTTCACACCACCAACTGTTTTTGGAGAGACTGAAACTATGGAGGCAACTGGTTCCAAGGATGGCAAAATCTGATCAGAGAGTGAGGCCATATTTTTGGCCTAAATTGACTGGCAATGAACAATTGAGCAAGGCCTACAAGCAGTAGCATTTTATAGCCACTGATCTAAGCTTTCCAGAACACCAAAGCATGCCAGATTTAGAGCTTCCTAGCAGATTCTATGGCTTCTAGAGTGCTCCTTGGTAGGCTGTCCTTTTCCCACCTCGGAAGGCATCCCTTCCCTCCTCTAGAAGCTTCTGCCCCTTCCTAGATTCCTCAGCTTGCTTCTAGTAGGGGGGCAGGTGTCCAGAAGACCAAGACACCTCTAGATGCCTTGTAGGACAAGTCACCCCTTCTAGAAGGTGTGCCACCTTCCTCGACCCTCACCTGGCCTTCTAGAAACTTAAAGAGGAACTCTAGAGGTTGAGCTAGCTTCCTGGCATCTATTTTCCACCTCCCTTGAGGCAGGGCATAATTTCATCTTGTGGGACTTGAACCCGGGCCCGTGCCTCTAGAGGTGGACACCATTAACCACTAAGCCACTAAGGCTTGTCTTTTTGGTGTTCCTTTTTGGAGTCACTCCTGCCATGGTGAGGAGCATCATTCCAACACGTCTCTTGCACTTACGGCCTACTGTCGGCCTTGACCCTGCCATGTTTGCACCTCCGTGCTCATCTACCTGCCTTAACTGTGCCAGTGGGAAAATGCACTGTTCTCCTTTTACAACGGCTGAATCTACCACTTCTCAACCCCTTAATCGTGTGCATGTTGAGATCATGGGTTCTCCACCTCATGACTTCCTTGGTGGCCTTGGTCGTTAGGTCCTTTGCTTAATTGATGATTTTCTACGCTACCGCTGGGTCTTCGCCCTTCTTCATAAAAGTGATGTCACTAATTTCCTTGAGCACTGACTTCCTCAGGCTGAGCACGCTTGTCTTCATCATTTGCGTGTTTTTTGCTGTGACCGGGGTGGTGAATTATTTGGTCCCACATCTCGCTTTTTTGACTCTCAGGGTGCTCGTCCTGAGTGCACTGCACCTTTGGTCACACACCTCAACAAAATTCTCTTTTGAATATTTTGGTCACACACCTCAACAAAAGAGCGTGTCCGAATGTTGGAAGTGCACCCTAAGAGATATTGTGCGCTCCCTTCTCTCCTCCCCCAATTTTTCCCCTCTATCCGCTTTTGAGGCTATTTCCTACATGACTGGGTGTAGAATCGCGTCCCTCACGGTCCCCTCCCATGCACTGAATCATTGTCGTGTCGATCTACATCTTACTCTTGTGTGGGGGTCGCTTGCCTTTGTCTGGCTCCCTGCTGACTACCGGGATGGCAAACTCTCCTCCTGTGGTCGACTCTGTCTTTCTTGGTGTCGCGCTTTTGTCCAAATTCTGGCACTTATGGGATCCACTATGGTGTCATGTCATTGATTCCTGTGATACACTCTTCTTTGAGCACCTATTTGAGTGTGACATCTCTCGCTTCTCCCCGGGTTCTCTCTCTCCGCCTCCTCTGGATGGGGGAGGCACTCCTCCCTCTCGGTCGTCTGGTCTACCCTTCGGGCGTCCGTCATCCATTTTGTTTGAGCCCTTTGCCTCCTCTAAGCCCTCTGTCTTGCCTGAGCCCTCTGCCTCCTCTGAGCCCCCTTTTTTTCTCTGAGCCCTTGGCCTCCTCTGAGCCCCCAGTCTTGTCTAAGCCCGCTGTCTCCTCTGATCCCTCTGCCTTCCCTGAGCCCACTGCCTCCTCTGAGCCCGCTACCTCCTCTGAGCCCTCCATGTCCTCTGATCCCACTGGCACTCTTGTCGCTCCCATGTGCTCTGATCTTCCTGTGTCTCCCCCCGTTGGGTCTCATCCCTCCATGCCTGCTGTGGTGCTTGAGCCCCCCTCTCTGCTGCATGGCTCCTCTGTTCCTCGTGTCTTGCCCTACACGTGCGGTGGTCGTCTCCGGGCACTCCCGACCCACACTCATCCTGTTGTCTCAGGTGATCCTGGCCTGCGTCCCCTTGGCCTAGTGATCACCTTCTTACCCAGAACTGCATTTGCGGTGGACTCCACTACACCCCGAAAACGCAGTTGAGCGGTACAACGCGCATCTCACAGCAAAGGGCTTCTTTCAAGTCCCTGGAGTTGATTTTGACAAGAAATTCGCTCTAATGGGTTGCTACACCAATACCAATGCACTACTCAGCCTGGTGGCTCAGAATGACTAGGAGCTCGAATAGATGGATGTCGACAATGCCTTCCTCCATGGAAAACTTGATGAAGAAATTTACATGGTGCGATTGTTTGGCTTTACAGATGGCACAAATCGAGTGTGGCGCCTGCGCAAGGCCCTCTACGGGCTTAAGCAGTCTCCACGGTGCTGGAAACAAGAGATCACAGTGACACTAGCGGAGCTTGGTTTCAAGCACTGTGAGTCAGACCACGGTGTGTACGCACAATGGAGTAAGGCACTCCAGCAGATTGTTTGACTCTACGTGGAGGATCTGGTCATGTGCTCATGAGATATGGCAGCTTTGGAGCAGCAGAAGGAGTAGCTGAGCGACAGGTTCAAGATGAAGGACATGGGGAAGTTGGAGTACCACCTTTGGGTGAGCATTACACGGAAATAGAGGGTGCGCACACTTGAGATGGGACTAGCCAAGTACATGGCGGAGGTCCTGAACCGGTACGGTATGGAGGACTGAAAACTTGTGGGTAGTCTAGTCTCTACAAGCTGTGAGCTGAGCACGGTGATGGCGCCACAAACAAAAGAGGAGAAGGAGGACATGGCTGAGGTTCCCTACCAATCCGTGGTGGGCAGTGTTATGTGTGCCATGGTGGCAATTCGGCCAGACTTGGCCTACACGGTGGGTCAGGTGAGCAGGTACGAGGCCAATCCTTGGCCACTACACTGGAAAGCCGTGGAGCACATCCTCCGGTTTTGTCAGGAATCGCGGCACGCACGCCTGAGGTACAATGGAAAAGGGAAGTCAGACTCCTTGCGGCTAGTCTCTTACACTGACGAGGACTATGCCGGCGAAGTGGAATGGAGGAAATCTACTTCAGGATATGTTTTCTTCCTCATAGGTGCAGTGGTCTCATGGTGCAACAGGAAGCAAGACTGCGTTGCCACCTCCATAGTGGAGGCGGAATACATCATGTTGGCCAAGGTAGTGAAGGAAGCGGTGTGGCTCTGCAGATTGCTTGGGAGCTGGGAGTGCCGCAGCAGGAGCCTACGGTGGTTGATGAGGACAAAACCAGCTCCATCTTGTTGACCAACAACCCAATGCAGCACAGGAGGATGAAGCACATAGACGTGCGCTACCACTATGCGTGCGAAAGGTGGTGTTTCAGCATTGTAGCACAAAGCACATACTTGCATATTTTGTGAGCAGTGCACAGCCCCAGGATCATAACGTCAACAGCCTTGTAATGCACATGTTAACAAGCTATGAGGGGCTTGAAGGTGCAAGGCGGATGAGCAGGAATGAGCATAAGGCATCCGGCATGGAAGGTGCACGGGGGAGATTGTAAAACAGATACCCCTGGCATGGATTTCATTTGCCGTTTTCCTTGTTCAACCACTAGCAAGTGGTTGGATGTCCAACTGGGTTGTATGTTTAGACCCTATGGAGTTTTTCATGTAATTTTGAGCTTTCAGCTGCTCGATTTGGTTGAGATTTCAAAAACTTAGCCCCATCCAAAGTTTCAATGGTAGGCAGGTGGAATCTGGGTGTTTGTCATTGGTGACGGGATAATTGTATCGCCGGTGGTCCGAGTTTGACTCCAATCGGCTCCAAAGGCATGTGGTCCATGAAGGAAGGGACGTGCAAGGTCTCTTTGACCAGGGTGAACCTCCGTCCACATTCGACAGGCCACCATCAAAGCGCCTCTTGTCACATCCGTTCATGGGCATGGTTGACGCCTCTACCATGAGTTAATTCAACGGCAGTAGCAGGGGATCTACTACTCCATTTTGCGCGTACTTGGGTGTCCTGCAAAGTTTAGATCACAGGCTATACAAATATGATGTCATCTAACCAAAATAACGAATCATTAATGGTCTTCATCCTTTCTTATGCTCCACAACCTTTATTCTGCAAGAATTTTACATGGTGTGGGGCGACACAAAGTACGCATCTCCCTTGAAGTTCTCTTTACTCTAAGGAGCCGTGAGCACTTGGCGGATCAGACCACGCCAGGATCTCATTCTTGGCTGGAGATTCAGGGGGATGGAAAGGTGGAGAAGGAGGGAGAGGAGGAGGGGGAGTGAGAGGGGTAGGGGTTGCATGCGTGTATGCGTGCGTGTGTGTGTGCGTGTGTTCTTACATGCGTGCTTGCGTACGTGAATGTGTGCGTCTGTTCATGTGTGCATGCATGCGTGAACACATGCATGGATGGGTACGTGTGTGCAAGCGGGTATGCATGCATGCATGCATCGTTGCGTGTGTGCATTGAAAAAGAGTGAGAGAGAGAGAGAGGGAGAGAGGGAGGGAGTGAGAGATGGGGAGAGGGAAGGGGGGGGAGGAAAAGAGGAATCAAGGGAGGGAGGGAGGGAGGAAGTTAGGGAGCAGGGGAAAACGGAAGTGAATGAGCGGAGAAGCAGGGAAGCGGGGGGAGAGGGGGAGAGGGGAATAGGGAGGGAGGTGGAGAGGGGGAGAGGAAGAGAGGGGAAGAAGGGAAGAGAGGGAGAGGAAGAGAGGAAGAGAGAGATAGAGAGAGAAAGCGAGATAGAGAGAGAGAGAGATGGAGAGAGAGAGAGAGGAGGAAGACAGAGATAGACAAAGATAGTGTGAGAGAGAGAGGGGGGGAGTGGTGGAGAAGAAGGAGAAGGGGGAAGGTGATGGGTAGGGGGAGCGGGAGGGAGAGTTGGTAGGGATGAAGGGGGAGGGGAGGCAGAGGGGGCGGTCGAGGGGGAGGTGGAGGGGGTGTGGATGAGGGAGAAGAAGGGAGAGTAGGCAGGAGTTGGGGATAAAGTGGGGCAGGGGCAGAGGGTGGAGGAGGGGAAGGGACAGGTGGAGGAGGAGGGGATAAAGCGGAAGTGGGGATAGAGGGATGGGGTCCACGAGTGCATGTGTGCAAGAGTGCATGCGTGCGCATGCACGCATGTACGTGTGTACGTGCGAGCATGCATGCATGTGTGCGCGCGTGCGCGCTTGTGTGCATGCATACGTGCATGAGTAAGTACATGCATGCATGTGTGTATATGTGTGGATGTGTGTGTGTGTGTGTGTGTGTCTGTGTGTGTGCATGTGTGTGTGTATGTGTGTGTGTGTGTGTGTGTGTGTGCATGTGTGATCACGCATATGGCATGCACGGATGGCATACTGCGGTATTGTGTACTGCAGTAAGAAAATTCCATGGTATCTTCAGCAGAATTAGTACCATACCACGGAATCGGTTTTTGAAGGCCAATACCGCCCTACCAAGGTTTTTTTTTTTTTCTTGTGGTGGAGTTGTTTCATGGTGTTCACGGTGTACCATGACTTAGGTAGTACTCCAAATGTTTTCCATTTTCTTGACTCTGTTCATTTGATTTTGATGCTGCGGTTTGCCTGTTCTGCCATTCCCAACCTTCATCCATCCCTTTTGGACAAACGTGTTTGTTTTTGTCATCATTTTGTGAAAAAGGTGTTGCCTTTAATGCGGTACAGTACCAGGGCAGTGTACTGCAGTATTGTACAGTTATCATGGGGGATGAGCAACAATACCATAACGGTATCATCCTACAAATGCCATATTGTTGTACTCAAGATTCTGCAGTGAAGTACCACATCGTACTTCATTACTAGCAGTACCTTGACCATCCCTGATGGCGTGCATAGGTTTGTGCCTGTGAGTGTGTGACCGCATGTGGCGTTCTGATGTGCGTGCCTGCATGCCTGCGTGTGTACATGTTTGCGTGTGTGGGTGCATGCATGCGTGCATGTCTGCATGCATGTGTGTGTTCTTGTGTGCATGCGTGCATGAGTTTGTTGTTCGTATGCATGCGTGAATGTTTGTGTGCATGTGTGACTGTGTCAATGCGCGTGTGATTGCATGCATACATGCGTTCATGTGTGCATTCATACTGTCTGATTCCACACGTTTATGCTCCCTTGCATGCATGCGTGATGGCACGTGTGCGATTGTGCGTAGGTGTGTGCATGAGAAGTTGTTTGCATGCATGCTTACGTGGTGACGTACGTGCATGCGTGGATGCCTGCTTACATGTGCATGTGCTTGGTGCATGCGTGTGTGGGGACGTGCATGCAAGCATTGTCAGGTAGGTTTCTGCTGCTGGTCCTCGGAGGGGCCAATCCGTGGAAGCATAGGGAACTGGCAGACTGGATTCCGCGCAGTGCACGTTGACTCCCGCGGTAAGCGCGATAGAGCATGGGATACAGCAAAATCCAGTGGCGGTGAAGGTGGGCTAATTGGCGGAAAGTAGCCGCAGGTTTACATTGTCATCTGCGGCAACTTCTCTACGGCTATCTCAAGCGCCTGGCACGGAACTTGGCGGCTGGGAACAGCGGGAAGGAATGGCGGGAAGATCGGCGGTGAAAAAGGAACAGGTGCCAAATAGCAGGAGGTAGCGCAATCACAAAGCTAATCAAGCGAAAGACGCACAACGGCAGATGGGCAAAGCAAGTAAAGAAGCAACAGCCAATCAGCACTGGGGGCGTGACACCAATCAAGGAAAAGCACCTGGAAGCGCACTGCGGAAGACGAAGATTAAAGGAAGAACACAAAGTCCGCGTGCACGAAACACGGATGTAGAAGTAGAACTCAGTAGATGAAAAAAGAAGGAAGATCTCCATGTGAGATGGAGGACGAGACTCGCGGTGCGTAGACGCACCGCGTGGAGTACAAGTAGGAGGAAGTCAGAGGACATGTCAGGGACGAGACCCACGTTGTGTAGACGCATCGTGCGGAGTCCTGAATAGATAAAAGGCACAGATAGTGGTAGCAAAAGACACTGACTGACACTGACTGTCTCAAGCTGACTCCAGTCTTGGATCAGAACTCCGCACTTCATGTACTCTGCTCCTGATTATCTAAGACATTCTATCCACCCTCATCTATGCTCTCTGTGTTCCGCTCCTCTGCCTTCCACCACCCCTGAGTGTCTTGCCCGCGGTTAGCAAGACTGAGTGCGTGAAGGACCAAGCTCGGAGTGAAGTGAACTGCCGGCGGTGCCCTTGCTTGCCCACGGCCGCAGAACGAGGCTCCGCGGAGAGGAGCTGGAAGCCACAAGGTGGTGGGCTCACTTGAGGCAAGAAGTGGACCGCAGAGTGTCACTCACCGGTGAGGTCCTCACACATAGGTCAGGCTTGTGGCTAGTATTGTCCATTGACCGGGGATAGTTCCTGAGGGAGCATTCGCGGAGTGATCTCAGTGCAAGCTATCTGCACTGGAAGTTCGGAGTCTGTGGATACCGCGGAACAATCATAGCGCGGAACAACACAAGCGCGGAATAATCCTGGGGCGCGGCAAAATTGGGGGTATCAGTGTCATGGTTTGGTGAGCGTGGACAATTCCTTGCTCTTTGCTCAGCGTAACTGCACGTGATCTTCAGATCAGTCGTTGATGTCGGCAGCCAGCTTTGTGCATTAGGAAATCAGGCGATAGTGCAAGCAACAGCAGCAGCTATCACCAGCACGGTGCTTCCTGCCGCGCCGCGCCACCACCCAGGCAGTTCCTCACCAGGCTCTGACCCACTCACCCAACACCGGAGGGTGACCGAGTGGCTCAAGCAGCTGCACTGGCAACGTATCATGGAGGCGGTGGGGGAGCGGACTGAAGTGGAGAGCGTCCACAGCCGCGGATCCACCCAACCGCACCAGGGACAAGAGAGCTAGGAGGACATGGCCCTAGGGGTGCAATGGTTCTCCGACGTCCAAGCATCGCTGGAGGAATCTTCCGCTGGTGGAGAGCTTGGGGCCTATCACAAATTGGTTTACCAGCGGCGCAGCGGACAACTGTCACCGACAACCGGCGGGCTGATGCTGCACAACTCATCACCTCCACTGCATCCGTAGCTTGAAATGGTGAATCCCAGGGAATCAGGTACTCCAGATCTGTTTGCGCCAGGCCTGAAGCAGACCCAGATGCACCCACCACTGCAATTCTTGGAGACAAGGCAATAAGGGATGCTAGAACCCCCACCGACACCGGATTTTGTGCCGCTACAGGTGAATCAACTACAGACGCATCAAACGCAACCGGCGATGGGAACGATGCCGGGGGCATCAGCGGCACAGTCCTTGGAGATAGGAGGGACACAGCTGCAGGTGCACCCGTCACAACAGCTCATGGGAATTGTACAGACAAGCATGACGCCACAACCCTCCGTGCCAGGATCGGTGCAGCAGCACGTGAGTCAGTCGCACCCACACCCAGGGATCCCACCAACGAGAGCAAAAACGACACACGACACGATGGGCACACTACAACGGCAGCTGAACCCGCCACAGGTGATTGTGGGTGCAATGCAGATGGGAATTATGATGCTTCCCCCCGCACTAGTGATACAGCAGCAGATGCACCAACCGCAGCCGACGTTGACAATGGTGCAGGCCGGAACAACGATGCAGCACTCCGTGATGGATCCACAGATAATCCAGCCTTGCGAGGGCACAGTTCAAGGGGGGACCGCGGTTCAGATTCCCCCGCCGGGGTCCCTGCCACTGATGCATCAGCAACAGCCGTTTGGAGGCATGGCGCAGGTGGGACCTATGATGCAATCCTCCGTGACAGCCGTGCAACCATGGACGACTCTGTACTAGCAGCCGGTAAGCACCACGCAAGTAGGAACGCGTCAGCAGCCATTCGTGCCAAGCATGCACCACCAGCCACCCCTGGGGGCAGCACCAGCACCCCTGCCCTCCGCACCTGCCTACCAGCAACTTCACCCGCAGCAGCCAATTAGGACCATCCCAGCAGGAATGATCCTTCAGACACCACCACTGATGCCACAAACCCAGCTGATGACACAGGGTCCCCCACATCCGCCACCGCAGCACATGATAGCTGCTCAGCACTCCGCTGGGACGACGGCAGCCCACTCCCTCCTGATTGCATCAGCTGCGGTCGCCAATACCGGACCAATGCTTCCCTTCAGCCCCGCAGCTGTGGCACCCACTGCTCAGACCTATTGGATGCAGCAGCTGATGGCACCACCGGCGCAGGGGACCCTGATCCCGCCCCCTGGGACGAAATTCTTCTCCACACCCTATACCATCTCAATGCTAGCCCACTCCTGGTATATGGTCTAGCCATCCATGCAGCAAGGCGCTCACATGCACGCGGGGCAGCACTCGATGCAGATGCATCATACCGGCTACTCCGCGTCACAACCTACAACCCTCCCCCCTCCGCACTATGAAACCGCATTGAAGACTAACCGCAGCACCGTGCCTCAACTGCAGTACATCCGCTCTGAACCCGCGAACCTCCCAAGGCTAGACTCCTTCAAGGGCGTACCGGAGGAGGACCCCTAGATCTGGCTTTAAAAAATCACCCTCTACGACAGCATTGGCCGAATCCCACCCGACCTCCTCCTCGCTACCGTGGAACTTCACCTTCAGGGTGCTGCACCAGACTGGTGCAATACACCCGCAACCTTCCCATCCTTTGAGGACTTTGGCAATGCTCTCATCAAGCGCTTCAAGCACCAGACCAAAGAGGAAGCCTTGAGGAAGATCGAGAAGGAGGTCATGCGTAAGGATGACAACATCCGCTGATTTCTGGACCAGTTCCTGACATAGGCTTCAGTGGCCAAGAACCCTCAAGGGGAGGACCTTCCGCTGTGGGTCCTCTTGCATAACCTCATCTGCGGGCTCCCACATGAGGTCAGTAGTCTCATGATCGCAGTCCGCTACCGTTCTCCCCAAGACGTTGTGCAAGATGCTACGGCCATATCCACTCGCCAGCGGTCTACGCGATAGCATGAGGGCGGAGACAACCATGTACCTTTCTCCTCGCACACTCAGCCTCCGCAAAACAAGCCAAGGGCCTGCTACACCTGCTAGAGTCTGGAACATATCGCCCGCAACTGCCCTCGCCGACGACAAGCGGCTCCGCACCCAGACCCAATCCAACAGGATCCTATGGTCCAACAATGGCACCAGTACTACAACCAGCCATGACCAGGTCAGCAGCAGCAGCAGCAGCAACTACAACCATGCCCACAGCCAACAAGTCAGTCACACTCGGGACAAGGAACTGGCCAAGACATCTTGCCACCGCCAACTACGAACTCCGCAGATGGTGCGCACAATGTCAAGTTGGGACTGCCCATGGCCGACAACAAAACCACACAGGTGCCTCCCTCCGCCGAGGAGGTGGAACTCATCATGCGTGCTCGCACACTCGGACTCTGCGGGCGGGACATGCAGGAGGCAGCGTAGGTGCTAAAACGATCTGTAGGAACAGGCGGAAGCTGTTGAAGCCAGACTCCTGGATGCTATCACGGCCCGCTCTGTGCGCACCAACAACAAGTGCCGCCATGCGGACTCACTGCGTACTAAGGGCCCAGCTAACGCGATACCCCTGTTTAATCCCTCTACTGCTCCAAACGCTGCAGCTCACACCACAGACCCAGTACAGAAGCTCTTTACCACCCCCATCGCATCTGTGAACCTGTTCAATTTCCTCCGCATCCACCCTGAGATTGCTCCGCGGATCAAGGAGGAGTTCACCAGGGCCAATCATTGCCTCCAGGCTGTCGGCATCTCCCTCGACTGTGACACAGCACTGCACGGCACCTAGAACACCCGTCGAGTCGTAGCAAAGGCACGAGTAGCCTTGAGCACAGAGGAAATGGACTAGGGATGGGCACTGCAGCCTCTGGAACCACCCCGCTGTGACGATTGCCATTACGAGGTCGCTTCTTGTGTGGTCTGGATCTGCAGGCAGAAGTTCCTTGCCATCGACACTAGAGTAACCCACACTACAGTCGCACTCCGCGTCCTCTTTGTGGTCGGATGGGCGGACCGCATCCTTCCCACACGCCGGCTGCTTAGCAACGCGGAGGATGGAATGGACTACGGGGATGGAGAAGTGCAGGGGCTCCCCTTGCAAGTGGGTTCCCTCCACGAACCAGTGGACGTGGAGGTCACAAAGGCCCAGACTTAGGACATTCTTCTGGGCATGGACTACCTTCTTCCGCGACAGGTCAATCTCTTGTTCTCCCTTGGCGTCATGCAGCTCACATTCGCAACAGGCACCAAGGAATACGCCAATGTTGACCCGGGGTTCCGGGGTGACCCTATCACCACGGCCGCGGTACCGCGATCCACATCGATGGGGCATTGATGTGGTTCGAATTCACGTTTGGCGGCCACACAGGGTCAGCCGCAACTACCCCCTCCCCCCACCCTCCCCCCCTTCCCCCCCGGGCGCCCACCCCCCCTCCCGCCGACCGACCAGGTCTGACTCGGCGAGTCAGCAAGCACCTCTTCCGGAAATGTGGGACGACCCGACCCCCCCCCCCCCCCCCCC
>SZWC01005957.1:123177-139348 GCA_023375785.1 Penium margaritaceum
GAGAGCGCGCAAAAGGCGAATCCGCTCTGGGACCCGTGCACTCAAGAGATCATCCGCAGCCATAACGTCGAGTTCCAGGAGCAACAAAGCTTCAGCAGCAGTAGTAACGACATGAGCGTCAGGAACACTCCAAAACAGGGGGAGTGGTTCCAACTCCTTGACTTTGAGGAGGAGCCGGCGGACGCGGAGGTCGATGATGCGGCGTCGGAGCATGGCGGTGCAGCAGGTGCAGCAGCCGACGCGGAGGACTCCGACGACGATGCAGCTGGGCTGGAGACCCGGCGGAATGATCCGTCAAAGGAGGCACTGCGGGTGCCGAAGCGCGCACTCCCGGCAGAGTTCGCGTCGGGCGTCAGAGATAAATCCTCCGGATGCGCCGCCCGTCCGGTTGATGGTTCACCGGAGCGGGATGAATCCTCGGGAAGCCGTCCGGTTGATGATTCACCGGAGTGGGCTGAATCGGAAGGATCGCACCAGAGCGACGAGACGCCGCCAAGACTGCCGCACCGCAGCAGGAGGCGGCGGAGACCGGGGAAGCGTTTCGACACAGGCACCGGTCAATCGATCCACATGACACGGTGCATGCTGGCTGCATCAACAGAGCCGACGACCGTGCAAGAGGCGCTTGCGCGGCCTGAGGGAAAGCAGTGGGACGCTGCCATCAAGTCAGAGTTGGCATCCATTGCAGAAAACGACACGTGGCAGCTGGTTGAAAGGCCGAAAGACGCCAAGGTCATCGGCTCCAAGTGGGTCTTCAAGACCAAGTTCACAAAGGAAGGTGTGGTTGACAAGTACAAGGAACGGCTCGTGGCGAAGGGGTACGCACAGCGTAAGGGTGAGCACTACGATGAGATGTTCGCCCCCGTCGCCAAGTTCACCAGCATCCGGGCGATCCTTGCGGTGGCGGCCGCGAAGGACATGGAGCTCCACCAAATGGACGTAAAGACGGCCTTTCCTCAACGACATCATCGAAAACGAAATCTACACGGAGGTGCCGGAGGGGGTGGAGGTGCCAGAGGGCAAGGTGTGTAAGCTGCGGAAGTCCTTGTATAGGCTAAAACCATTGCCCTGATGCTGGTACCAACAGATGAACAGCTTCATGGCACAACTCGGCTTCAAGCGCTGTGAGGCGGATCACAGTGTGTACGTGCGGTGCAGCAGGAAGCTCCATCAGATTGGCGCACTCTATGTGGACGATCTGAGCTTGTGCTCCTCAGACCTACCGAGCCTACAGCAGCTGAAAGAGCAGTTGAGCAGCAGGTTCCAAATGTTGGACATGGGGGAGCTGGAGTTCTACCTCGGGGTGAGCATTACACGAAACTGGAGGGCGCGCACGCTTGAGCTAGGGCAGGCCAAATACATGGCCGAGGTGCTGAAGCGGTACGGCATGGAGGACTGCAAACCAGTGTGCAAACCTGTCTCCATGACCAATGAACTCAGTGCGGCAATGGCGCCGCAAACAAAAGAAGAGTGGGAGGATATGGCAGGGGTACCTTACCAGTCGGCGGTGGGCAGCTTCATGTACGCCATGGTGGCGACTCGACCAGACCTGGCCTACGCTGTGGACCAAGTGAGCAGGTATGTGGCCGACCCAGGGCCACTACACTGGTAGGCGGTCAAGCGCATCCTCCGCTACCTGCAGGCGACGCGGCACGCGCGCCTGAGGTTTGACGGCAAGGGGCGGGTGGACCCTTTGCGTCTGGTCTGCTACACGGACGCAGACTACGCTGGGGATGTGGACAAGCGGAAGTCCACATCCGGCTACGTGTTCTTCCTCGCTGGTGCAGCGGTCTCGTGGTGCAGCAGGAAGCAGGACTGCATCGCCACCTCCACAGTGGAAGTTGAGTACATCGCGCTGGCCGAGGCGGTCAAGGAGGAGGTGTGGCTTCGCAGGTTGCTGGGGAGCTGGGCGTGCCGCAGCTGGAGCCTACGTTGTGCACGAGGACAACACCGGCTCCATCTCGCTGACCAACAACCCAACGCAGCATAGAAGGACGAAGCACATTGATGTGCGTTATCACTACGCGCGGGACATGGTCGAAAATGGGCAGGTGGTGCTGCAGCTCTGCAGCACGCAGAGCATGCTTGCGGATTCCTTGACCAAAGCGCAACCCGCAAACCAGCACGTGATGAGCGTGGCCGGACTTGGGATGACCAGCTATGATGGGCTGGAGGGCGCAGCGGAAGATGAGTGAGAGAAAGCAGGAGTAGCAGGAATGGAAGGTGCAAGGGGGAGAATGTTAAAACAAAACAAATTGCCCCTCCGCATGCCCAAGTGCGGCGCTGGGAGGCGCTGACGAGCCGCCAGAAAATGGAAACTCCGCTCTGGCGGATCTGGCGACTCGACATTTGCTCGGTTCCTAAAGTGGAGGGTTTCCCCTGAAAGTTGACGAGTCGCTGAATCCGTTGGAAGTTGTTTCGCCAGAATCGGACAAGTATCAAGGGAGATATAGCTTTCCAAAGTTGGGGTATGTGCAGCGGCTCTGGGAGCCGGCTGCGACTCGAAATCCGGTGGATAATCGACCGGACCGAGTAACAAAAATACCATCTGGAGAAAATGCTCCGATAGGCCTGCCGAGGCGTCCGGTGGATGATCCACCTGATCCGGCGGATCATCCACCGGATCCAGTAGTGCAGGTTGTTACTCCAAGCTCGGCGTCCGAAACTCAGTAGTACGTTTTGTTACTCGGGGACAGTCAAAATTCTAACTGCAGGTCCGCGGACAGGTTTCGAACCTCGTCACACCCCATCACCAAACACAACCCAAAAGTGGGTAGGGTGCGTGGAAACAGTGCAGGGGACCCATACGCCATGTGCAATGGGACATGCGCCTTGGGAAAGGCGCTTCGCACGTGAATGAAGGCGCCACGGCGAGTAGCGGGGTCAGGCTTCTGTGGTGGGTGAGACCTGCGCTTCGGCAAACATAACTTGAGCTACGCTTGGCCGAATTGTGCGCAGTTTTGTGCGTTGGAAAGCTCATGAGTAGCCCTATAAATATTGTGATCATGTCTATGTTCAATAATCAACTCAAAACGACGTTATTCCCCTCGCAAACGGACTGTCTATAAATTCCTGCTCACATAGTGTGAGGCGACCAGGAAGCTCACGCTCAGTCTCAGATTCGTCCAAAACAGTAGACGTGAACCACTAGAGGCAATCAGACAAACGTCAGGATCACACCACGCGGATCTCATTCTGACAGGACCGTCCGGATCTCTCTGTGAACGCCGCCCGCCAGTGGTGGCTCTAGGTGCGGCAGGACCTGAAGCAGAGCCCAATGAGTATGGGCCCTTGCCATCTATCACACCCACCAGATGCCAGCAAGAACGGTGGAAGCACCGCGCAAGAGACATGCGACGAATTTGTGGACTTGGGATAACCTGCTCTGACTAACCGCCGCCAGATGGGGAACACAAAACACGCCCAAGGAGATCGCACGCATCACCACGGCAGAACGACAGTACGATGGCTGGTACACGGCCATAAAAAATGGTGGCGCTTGTCTCTTAAGGGCGTATCACGCCAACGGATTGCAGCCGCGGTGACAGACAAAATCTGGAAAGCGCTCCAACAAGCGAGGCAATCACTGAGGAATGAGGCGTTGCGACACTAGGTAAGGGAAGCCGCAGAGGTGTGCAGGGAGGAAATGAACCACAATATTACTGAGGCGGAGGAGGTCCAGGAATACCTCCAAGAATCACCCGAGCTCACACAAATGCGAAGTAGATTGCAAGCACTATGGAAACAAGAGGAGGAGGATCAGAGGAAAGACGTGCTCGCAGTGGTGGAACAAGTGGCAACAGAGCTAGCAGAAACGGAAGAGACAACAGAACAGAAAACGAAAGCCAGAAGCAGGGAGACGGCGGAAGAAGTAGCTGTAGGAAGCGGTAGCGGCTGCAAAAGAAAAGGCAGTGGCTGAACGAGCGGCAGAGGAAGCAGCCGCAGCGGCGAGACGAAGGGAGGTGGCAGAGCATGTAGCAGCGGAAGCAACAGCGGCAGCAGAATAGGAAGCGGCGGTGAAACAAAGGGAGGCGGCAGAGCGGGCAGCAGCGGAAGTGGCAGCAGCAGTAGAACAGGAAGTGGCAAAACATAGAGAAGCAGTGGAATGTAAGGCAGCTGTCAAGCAAGCAGCAGCAGAAGCAGCTGCGACAGCAACTAGACGGGCCACGAAGAAAAAGATGATAGAAGAACGGACAGCAACGGAGGCAGCGAAGGTGGCAGCAGCTGGGGAAACCGCCAAGGAAGGCACGGTGGAATGGGGAGGCGCGGAGGAACAAAAGGCAAGAAAGGTGGCGCGAGGCAAGACCATGACGGGGATAGAAACTGCAAGAAAAGAGACTCGAGGGGATATGCCGCGAGCTACGATGTCGGAAGCCGCTCTTGGTCACAATTCCAGGCTCCAACCAGCAGCGATGGCAGTGGCCAAGGCTGCGGCGTCCGCTGCCGCCAGCAAACAGGCTGCACCGTCCCACGGCGCTTTTGTTAGCCACATGGTCACCCCACACAAGGAGTCGGCCCCAAGCAGACAGGACCCATCCGCGGAGACAACTCTGACGTCCCGCCAACGAGATCAAGAAAAGTGAGGGGCTGATGAGAGCCTGATCGGAGAACCCTCCGCCAAGCGAAGCAAGCTGCGCGTCGTGCCGGAAGGCACCCTCCCAAGCATTGACCCATGGTAGCTGGTGCAAGCCCAGCGGGGAGCCACCCAGGCAGCGGAACTGCTCCTAGCCGTGTTCCACAAAGTGCTGATGCAGGCTCCTGGAAGGGGCCAGCACAGCAGCTCTGCGCAAAGGGGTTGTCGAGGAGGCTACCGCAGGTGCAATAGCCAAGAAGAAGACAGGCGCGGTGGTGCTCTCAGAACTCAGCGAGTCACCACAAGAAGACAATGAGGAGCGGCCCATCGCAAAGGGGCAAGGTCTGCTAAGACTCTTTGAGGCTGCGGCGTGGTGGCGACCAGAAACGGAGGTAATGGAAATGCGTGACGAATGGGGGAGATGACACGTTTGACCTCCGAAGACACGCCTGCGGGACTAGACAGACGAGGGAGAGCTACGAGCGATGGGGATCCTCTGTCTCTTCCCAGCACCAGATAGCTGGAAGAGGGAACCACCTGTCTACAACGAGGAGAAGCGACGGTGACTACAGGTGGTGAAGACGGAGCAGGATGACAGGAGGGAAAAGGGGCTGTCATGGAAGGAGCCAGAGACAAAGAGAAAACCAGGGGAGTCTGCCACAAAGAAGGCGTGAAGGACAAAGGAGCCGATGGAAACACAAGAGTGGTGGATCTAGTAGACGGCACACATCCTCCTCCGTGCCAACACCTGGGAACAGCAAAAGGTGGAGGCACGGAAGTTGTATGAAGCATGGAGAAGAGGTTGGGGATGGAATTCGACTGGCGGAAGAAGGACAATCTCGCCCGCCTCTGCGAGCTCTATGTCTGGGAGGATGGCTGCCTTTGGCATGTCACGCCGCGGGTCTTGTGGGTGCCTCCGCCCACCATGCAGAAATCCGTGGTTGAAGCCTACCACCTTCACCACCACTCCAGCATTCAAGCGCTCAAGGACCGCCTAACATCCATCCTGCATGTGCCGAACCTCGCGGCATTGGTCAAAGAGGTGGTTTAGCAATGCGCACCTTGTGAGCGGAGCCAGAAAATCACATCGCGGGACATGCCGCTCTTCCAGCACTCCCCCATTGGTGAACCCCTCGAGTAGGTTGTCATCGACTTCCACAAGCCACGGGTCACTGTTGAAAAATTTGCCCCTCCGCATGCCCAAGTGCGGCGCCGGGAGGCGCTGACGAGCCGCTAGAAAATGGAAACTCCGCTCCGGCGGATCTGGTGACTCAACAAATGCTTGCATCCTAAAATGGAGGATTGCTCCTCAAAAAGGACGAGTTGCTGAATCTGGTGGAAGTTGTTTTGCCAAAATCGGACAAGTATCGAGGGCGATATGGTCTTCTAAAGTTGGGGTATGCGCACCGGCTCTGGGAGCCGGCTGCGACTCAAAATCCGGTCGATAATCGACCGGACCGAGTAACAAAAATATCATCTGGAGAAAATGCTCTGATAGGCCTGCTGAGGCGTCCAGTGGATGATCCACCTGATCCGGCGGATCATGCACCGGATCCAGTAGTGCAGGTTGTTACTGAGGGACTTAGCCAAAAATCTGGCTCGGCGTCCGGAACTCAGTAGTACTTTTTGTTACTTGGGGACTTGGTCAAAATTCTGACTACAGGTCCGCGGACAGGTTTCGAACCTCGTCACACCCCATCACCAAACTCGACCCAAAAGTGGGCAGGGTGCGTGGAAACAATGCAGAGGACTCCTACACCATGTGCAAGTGGACCTGTGCCTTGGGAAAGGCGCTTCGCACGTGAAGGAAGGCGCCACGGCGTGTGCGCGCCATGGAGGCGTTAGGCGTTTGTGTAGTGGGTGAGACCTGCGCTTCGGCAAGCATAACTTGAGCTACGCTTGGCCAAATTGCGCGCGGTTTGGTGTGTTGGAAAGCTCATGACTAGCCCTATAAATGTTGTGATCATGTCCATGTTAAAAACTAATGCAAAATGACGTTATTCCCTTCGCAAACTGAATGTCTCTAAATTCCTGCTCACATAGCGTGAGGCGACTAGAAAGCTCACGCTCAATCTCAGATTCGCCCAAGACAGTAGACGTGAACCACTAGAGACGATCAGACAAACGTGGGGACCGCACCATGCACATCTCATACCGACAAAGGGTTATGGGCCTACCGTTCTGAACGCCTCCAATGTTCACGTCTTCCGTAGCGCACGGGATCGACATCTTGGACGTCGCCGTGAAGTTCTGAGAACTCGTAGGAGTAGCAGCTGCGCACATGACGTAGAAGGAGACGGAGGCGCTCATGCTCCTGGTGTCTGGGACGACCAAGTCGCAGTGGGACTACTTCTAGGGCTGCAAGCTAGCAGCCAAAGCTTGGCAAAAGCTCTGTGCCATCCACCAATCCAAGTCGCTGGAGAACAAAATCTTTGCAATGAAGCGACTCCTTATAGTGAGAATCGAGGAGGGAGATGATGTCATCTCTGCCATGCAGCAGATCGAGTCGCTCGCCTCGCAATGCAATGACGTGGGGTGGAAGATCGACACGTAGCTGCAGGCGATGGCCCTCCTCACGGCCCTACCTGACATTTGGGGTCCACTCATCATCCTTCTTGGAGGATGGTCGGAGGACAAGCTCACCTATGGCGCGGTCCCAGAGTACATCCGCAACGAGGCACAGCGACGGAGCTGCGGGGAGTCCTCGTCTTCCGCCTCGGCCCTCGTCACCAAAACGCGTGGTGGCGGAAGCGGGGGCCGAGGAAGTGGCAGAAAGGGTGGCGGCAAGAAGGGCGCCAAGAAAGGTGCGTGCCGCAACTGCGGCAAGGAGGGCCATTGGGCCCAAGAGTGCCCAAAGGAGGCGAAGACCGGCAGCAAAAACAGCAAGGGCAGGTCGCTCCTCAACGGCAACAAGAACCACTTCCTCAAGAAGGCCAACAGGCCGTGCCTGGATTGTGAGGCCGAGGAGCACACCCAAGTCGAGAAGGTGGGGTTCGTCACCTACGAGAAGTCCTCGAAGTCAATGGTGGTCGCGAACGACAAAGTCAAGCCGGCGGCCGGCCAAGGCAACGTGGAGGTGGAAGTCATGGTGGGCGGTAAGAAAGAGCTTTCCACAATTCATGATGTGCAGCACGTCCCCGGCCTGGCTAACATTTTGAGTGTCAGCCGCTTAACGGACAAGGGGTATGAGGTGCTCTTCCGTGGGAAAGGCGCAGTGGTGCGCATCGACGGCGATGGTGAGGTCGTGCTGGAGGCGAAGCGCGAGGGCAGTCTCTACATCGTGTAGACCAAGGTGGTCCCCACGGCATCCGACGCAGCAGATCCGCAGGAGCACATCATCAACATGGCCAAGGGAGGAAACCCTGATCTGGAGCTCTAGCATCGACGGTTGGGGCATTTGGCGCCCGCAACCGATAAGGAGATGGCAAAGCGCGACATGGTACGCGGCCTCGTCATCGACGGTGCAGACGCGACAGCAGATGCAGTAGCGCACAAAATGTGCCAGCCTTGCATTTTGGGCAAGGCGCGGCGCAAGCCGTTCAACGAGAACGCGGCTCGCGCAAAGGACCTGCTGGAGGTCGTGGACAACGACGTGTGCGGACCGTTCAAAACACCGTCAAATGGCAGTTTGAGATACATTCTCACCTTTATTGACGACTATAGCAGGAAGCTCTACATGTACTTCATGAAGCGGAAAGGCCAGAACCTGGACCGGCTGAAGGAGTACAACGCAACGGTGGAGAGGCAGACTGGCGGGAAGGTCAGAGCACTACGCAGCGACAATGGCGGAGAGTACGTGGGCTGCAATGGGTGGATGAAGTAGCAGGGCATCAAGTGGGAACCCACTACGCCGTACTCGCCACAGTCCAACGGAGTGGCGGAGCGGGCAAACCAGACGCTGCTCAGCATGGTGCGGACCATGCTTATGGATGCAGGGTTGCCGCAAGGGTTGTGGGCAGAGGGTTCTGTGCTTACAGCGAGCTACACCATCAACCTCACCCCAACAGCGGTGCTCAAGGACAAGGGCGGCTGGAAGACGCCGCAGGAGGTTTGGAGCGGGTGCAAGCCAAACGTGGCGCACCTGAAGGTGTTCGAGTACAAGGCGCATGCGATGGTCCAGGCGGCATAACGGCCAGACAGCAAGCTAGAACCGCGGGGGAAGACATGCTTGTTCCTCGGCTACGAGAGCGTGCAAAAAGCGTATCGGCTCTGGGACCCGCGCACGCAAGAGATCATCTAGAGCCGTGACGTTGAGTTTGACGAGCAGCAACGCTTCAGCAGTAGCAGCAATGGCATGAGCGTCATGAACACTCCAAAACAGGGGGAGTGGTTCCAACTCCTTGACTACGAGGAGGAGCCGGCGGACGCGGAGGTCGATGATGCGGCGTCGGAGTGCGGAGGTACAGCAGGTGCATCAGCTGACGCGGAGGACTCCAACGACGATGCAGCTGGGCTGGAGATCCGGCGGAATGATCCGTCGAAGGAGGCACCGCGGGTGCCGAAGCGCGTACTCCCGGCGGAGTTCGGGTCGGACGTCGGAGAAAAATCCTCCAGACTCGCCGCCCGTCCGGTTGATGGTTCACCGGAGCGGGAGGAATCCTCGGGAAGCCATCCGGTTGATGATTCACCGGAGCCGGCTGAGTCGGAAGGTTTGGAGCAGAGCGACGAGACGCCGCCAAGACTGCCGCGCCGCAGCGGAAGGCAGCGGAGAGCGGGGAAGCGTTTTGATGCAGGCACTGGTCGATGGATCAGCATGACGCGGTGCATGTTGGCTGCATCAACGGAGCCAACGACCATGCAAGAGGCGCTTGCGCGGCTGGAGGGAAAGCAGTGGGACGTCGCCATCAAGTCGGAGTTGGCGTCCATTACAGAAAACGACACGTGGTAGCTAGTTGACAGGCCGAAAGACGCCAAGGTCATTGGCTCCAAGTGGGTCTTCAAGACCAAGTTCACGAAGGAAGGAGTGGTTGACAAGTACAAGGCGCGGCTCGTGGCAAAGGGGTACGCACAGCGTAAGGGCGAGAACTGCGATGAGACGTTCGCTCACGTTGCCAAGTTCACAAGCATCCAAGCGATCCTTGCGGTGGCAGCCGTGAAGGACATGGAGCTCCACCAAATGGACGTAAAGACGGCCTTCCTCAATGGCATCATCGACAAGGAAATCTACATGGAGGTTCCGGAGGGGGTGGAGGCGCCGGAGGGCAAGTTGTGCAAGCTGCAAAATTCCTTGTACGGGCTAAAACAATCACACCGATGCTGGTACCAACAGATGGACAGCTTCATGGTACAACTCGGCTTCAAGCACTGTGAGGCGGATCACAATGTGTAGGTGCGGGGTAGCAAAAAGCTCCATCAGATTGTCGCACTTTACGTGGACGATCTGATCTTGTGCTCCTCAGACCTGTCGAGCCTACAACAGCTGAAAGAGCAGCTGAGGAGCAGGTTCCACATGTTAGACATGGGGGAGCTGGAGTTCTACCTCGGGGTGAGCATTACGCGGAACCAGAGGGCGCGCACGCTTGAGGTGGGGCAGGCCAAATACGTGGCCGAGGTGCTGAAGCGGTACGGCATGGAGGACTGCAAACCAGTGTGCAGTCCTATCTCCACGACCTGTGAATTGAGTGCGGCAATGGCGCCGCAAACAAAAGAAGAGCGGGAGGATATGGCAGGGGTGCCGTACCAATCGGGGGTGGGTAGCCTCATGTAGGCCATGGTGGCGACTCGACCGGACCTGGACTACGCGGTGGGCTAAGTGAGCAGGTACGTGGCCGATCCAGGGCCACTACACTGGTAGGCGGTCAAGCGCATCCTCCGCTACCTGCAGGCGACACGGCACGTGCGCGTGAGGTTCGACGACAAAGGGCGGGCGGACCCTTTGCGTCTGGTCTGCAACACGGATGCAAACTACGCTGGGGATGTGGACAAGCAGAAGTCCACATCCGGCTACGTGTTCTTCCTCGCTGGTGCAACAGTCTCGTGGTGCAGTAGGAAGCAAGAATGTGTCGCCACCTCCACAGTGGAAGCAGAGTACATCGCGCTGGCCGAAACGGTCAAGGAGGCGGTGTGGCTCCGCAGGTTGCTGGGGGAGCTGGGCGTGCCGCAGCTGGAGCCTACGGTGGTGCAAGAGGACAACACCGGCTCCATCTCGCTGACCAACAACCCGATGCAGCACAGGAGGACAAAGCACATCGAGGTGCGTTATCACTACGCACGAGACATGGTCGAAAAGGGGCAGGTGGTGCTGCAGCACTGTAGCATGCACAACATGCTTGTAGATTGCTTGACCAAAGCGCAACCCGCGGACCGGCACACGACGAGGGTTGCCGGACTTGGGATGACCAGCTATGACGGGCTGGAGGGCGCAGCGGAAGATGAGTGAGAGCACGCAGGAGCAGCGGGCATGGCAGGTGCAAGGGGGAGAATTTTGAAAAATTTGCCCCTCCGCATGCCCAAGTGCGGCGCCGGGAGGCGCTGACGAGTCGCTAGAAAATGGAAACTCCGCTTCGGCGGATCTGGAGACTCGACAATTGCTTGGATCCTAAAATGGAGGGTTGCCCCTCAAAAATGACGGGTTGTTGAATTTGGTGGAAGTTGTTTCGCCGGAATCAGACAAGTATCGAGGGAGATATGGTCTTTCAAAGTTGGGGTATGCGCAGCGGCTCTGGGAGGCGACTGCGAGTGGAAATCCAGTCGATGAATGACCGGACCGAGTAACAAAAATACCATCCGGAGAAAATGCTCCGATAAGCCTGCCGAGGCGTCCGGTGGATGATCCACCTGATCCGGTGGATCATCCACCAGATCCAGTAGTGCAGGTTGTTACTGAGGGACAGCCAAAAATCTGGCTCGGCGTCCGGAACTCAGAAGTACGTTTTATTACTTGGGGACTTGGTCAAAATTCTGACTACAGGTCCGCGGACAGGTTTCGAACCTCGTCACACCCCATCACCAAACTCGACCCAAAAGTGGCCAGGGTGCGTGGAAACAGTGCAGGGGACTCCTACACCATGTGCAAGTGGACCTGTGCCTTGGGAAAGGCGCTTCGCACGTGAAGGAAGGCGCTACGGCGTGTGCACGCCATGGAGGCGTTAGGCGTTTCTGTGGTGGGTGAGACCTGCGCTTTGGGAAGCATAACTTGAGCTAACCTTGGCCGAATGGCATGTGGTTTGGTGCGTTGGAAAGCTCATGACGAGCCCTATGAATGTTATGATCATGTCCATGTCCAAAACTAACACAAAATTACGTTATTCCCTTCGCAAACTGACTTTCTCTAAATTCCTGCTCACATATCGTGAGGCGACCAGAAAGCTCACGCTCAGTCTCAGATTTGCCCAAAACAGTAGACATGAACCGCTAGAGACAATCAGACAAACGTCGGGACCGCACCACGCGGATCTCATCCTGACACTCACCACGCCCAAGGCAACAGGTAGTGGGTCGCCGCAGTGGATCATTTCACAAAGTACCTAGGGGACCGCGCAGTCCCCGACAAGTCCTCGGCCCAAGATGCACACTTCATTCGGGGGGGGATCTTCTACCGCTTTGGTGGGTGCAGCGTGGTACATAGCGACAACAGCACTGAGATTATGGGGGCCTTCTGTGAGGAGCTCGTAGAGTGGGGCACGCAGCACGTACACTCCGGACGGCACCGGCCCGTGTCCTAGGGTCAGGTGGAAAGGATACATGATATCCTTGAGCGGGCAGTGGCGACGGAGGAGAATGATAACTGGATGGAAACCTTAAAGAAGTTGGCGCACTTCATCAACACCACGCCCAGCCTTGCAACATCATTCTCTCCGCATCTCCTGCTCTTTGGACAACCCCCGCGCGCAGCCCTGGGCATGCCACAGAAGCCGCTGCGACTACCCCTAGAACCAGGGAAGGCTCAGGATGGACGGATGGAGGAATAAGGGGAGGCTGCCAAGGATAGTGAAGTGCAGGAATGGTTCCAGGAGCTCTATCGGAAAACAAGCACAGTACGAGCGAAGGCAAGGCTGCGGGGATCCGTCTCGGCATGGCGCGGATGTGATGCTGCCAACCGAAGGCTCAACCACGGGCCGATCAAGGAGGGGAATCTGGTCTACCTCCGCCCTTTCCCAGGCGCGGGGCGGGAAGCTGGAGAGGCACATGAGGTGTAGCCCGTGGCCAGTGTGGACGCGGGACACGTCTGGCTGAAAGGGCCGGATGGGTTCAGCAACCGCAGCTACCCAACCACTGAGTTCGTGCTCCTACCTCCGGCCTGGCAGACGCACATCCCCGGAGCAGGCGGGACTCTTCCCCCGCTCGCTGAGCGCAAGGGGTCGAGAGGCTGGAAAGCGGAGGAAGTGTTGGACCTGTGCAAAGCACAGGTGTCGGAGCAGGAGCAGGAATGGATTCAGGAACCAGAAGAGGGCTCTGATGTGCAGGAAGTATCCGCGAGAGAGATGCAGGAGGAGCAGTAACGGTGAGCAGAAGGACGCAAGGGCCCATTACAGGAGCGACGAGAGCTGCAAGAGCAGCAACAGACAGCCACCAGGGAGGAAACTCCAAAGGCACCCGACACCAGTCCGCGGAAGGGCGCACCCATGAGCCCCCACAAGCTGGCCGCCTACACCGGCCCTTGTGTGTGGTGCAGAGAATATCTCCTTGCGGAGCCACTCTTGAAATTTGTGTGCCGCATTTGTAGCAATCCAGCACATGAAGGGACTACAAAGAGCTGCATCAGGCTGAACTGCACCTGCTTAGAGTCTGTGCAACAGGCCAAGGAGGAAAAGGCGGAGAAGGATGAGAAAGAAGACGGAGAAGGCCCAGGCTCGGGAGGAGGGCAGGCTCGCAGACGATGGGATTCAGAGGAGGAAGAGGAGGAACAAGAGGAAGAAGAGGAAGAAGAAGAGCAGGTAGGAGCGCGGCAAGGCCCGCGCACGGCCTCTGGGGCCACTATGAAATGGTGGCAGGAGGAGGGTTGGCTGGCGGAGGCGGACAGGGCCCGGAAACAAAGGGAGAACAAGACGTGTGCCCAATGCGGGCACAGCTGAGGCGTGAAGGTGACAGACTGTAAAGTCTGCCTCCGCAAAATATGCAAACGATGCCTGGAACAGCCGCGGGATGAAAAGGGAGGACGGAGCGGACCCAAGGTATGCGGGAAATGCAGCCGAGACATGGAGATGCAGCCTGGAGTCCGGAAAGCGCCCCGGGTGAACGAAGAAGGAGAGGAGGTGGACTCAGAGGACGAAGAAGAGCAGGGTCTGTCGGAGGAAGTGCCGCCTGCCACGAAGTGCCCCACCTGCATCAAATCCGTTCGTGAGGGCGACCGATGCACCAACTGCAGCAGGATCGCCCACCAGGCCTGTTTGGTCACAGGCAAGTCACCCTGGGAAAGACACTGCCACGGGTGTGTGGGCAAAGCACACATGGAAGCGGACGGCGTGCTCGTATGCGATGAGATCACCATGACACCACTCTGTGGAGGATGTGAGGCAGACCTGGAGGGGTTCGGCAAAGCATGCGGAATCTGCAGGAAGACGTGTCACCTAAAGTGTGGAGGATGAGGGAAGGAGGGAATCTGGACCTGCCGTCGCTGCCAGTCCAGGCCGCGGAAGGGCAAGTGGAAGTTCCCCAACCTACGCCGCCTCTGCATCGGAGATGGCCGCATGGGTCAACTGACCGCGACAATATACTGATGCGAGCACTGTGGGCAGTTTTCCCATGAGGCGTGTGCCGCGGAGGCAGGGCGGAGTGAGGAAGGAAGGGCGATCTACTGGTGTTCGAGCTGCAGGAGATACGAGCAACCGCCACACCGCTCCTCATGTAAACAGCCCATGGGTGAGGAAGCACCTACGATCTGGGTGCAGTGTGAAGGGTGCAGACTCTTTGTTCACAGCAGATGCGCGGATAAGTATAAACGCGAGGGAGGGGAGGTGGAAATATACTGCCGACCATGCCAGAACCAGAATTGCCCCAGACTTCGCAAAACATTCAGACGCCTGTTGCGCTGAGTGACTCTGGGACAGAGTCTTGTGAAAAAGGGCGGGTTGGAGGCATCAGTGTCAGGCAGGTTTCTGCCACTGTTCCGCGGAGGGGCCAATCCGCGGAAGCATAGGGAAATGGCAGACTGGATTCCGCGCAGTGAACGTTGACTCCCGTGGTAAGCGCGGTCGAGCATGGGGTAGCGCAAAATGCAGTGGCGATGAAGGCGGGCTAATTGGCAGAAAGTAGCCGCAGGTTGACATTGTCATCTGCGGCAACTTCTCTATGGCTATCTCAAGCACTTGGCATGGAACTTGGCGGCTGGGAACGGCGGGAAGGAATGGCGGGAAGATCCACGGTGAAAAAGGAACAGGTGCCCAATAGCAGGAGGTAGCGTAATCACAAAGCTAATCAAGCGGAAGACGCACAACGGCAGATGGGCAAAGCAAGTAAGGAAGCAACAGCCAACCAGCACCGGGGGCGTGACACCAATCAAGGAAAAGCACCTGGAAGCGCACCGCGGAAGACAAAGATTCAAGGAAGAACATGAAGTCCGCATGCACGAATCATGGATGTAGAAGTAGAACTCAGTAGGTGAAGGAAGAAGGAAGATGTCCCTGTGTGCTGGAGGACGAGACCCGCGGTGCGTAGACGCACCGCACGGAGTCCAAGTAGGAGGAAGTAGGAGGACATGTCAGGGACAAGACCCACAGTGCGTAGACGCATCGTGCGGAGTCCTGAATAGATAAAAGGCACAGATAGCGGTAGCAAAAGACACTGACTGACACTGACTGTCTCAAGTTGACTCCAGTCTTGGATCAGAACTCCGCACTTCATGTACTCTGCTCCTGATCATCTAAGACATTCTACCCACCCTCATCTATGCTCTCTGTGTTCCGCTCCTCTGCCTTCCACCGGCCTTGAGTGTCTTGCCCGCAGTCAGCGGGACTGAGTGTGTGAAGGACCAGGCTCAGAGTGAAGTGAACTGCCGGCGGTGCCCTTGCTTACCCACGGCTGCGGAACGAGGTTCTGCGGAGAGGAGCTGGAGGCCACGAGGTGGTAGGCTCACGTTAGGCAAGAAGTGGACCGCGGAGTGTCACTCACCGGTGAGGTCCACACACATAGGTCAGGCTTGTGGGTAGTATTGTCCATTGATCAGGGATAGTGCCTCAGAGAGCATTCGCGGAGTGATCTCAGTGCAAGCTATCTGCACTGGAAGTTCGGAGTCCGTGGATACGATGGAACAATCATAGCGCGGAAGAGGGTATGCACAGAACAAGAAAAGCACGGAATAATCCTGGGGCACAGGAAAATTGGGGGTATCAAGCATGCATGCACGCTCTGGGTGGGTGTGTCCATGCATGTGTATGTGTACACATGTGTGCATGCATATGTGTGTGCATGCATGCGTTCATGCATATGTTTGCACATGCATGCATGCATGCATGCATGCATGCACAAGTGTGTGCATGCATGCATACAAACATGCTTGCGTGCATTCATGTCTGTGGTGGTACAAGCATGCTTGCATGTGTGCAAGTTTTTGTGTGTATGTGCGCTCATACGTTCATGCGTGTTTCTTTGTGTGCATGCTTGCATGCATGCCTGAGGGGTAAGGATTAGGGGGAGGGGGAGGGCGAGGGGAGGAGGGGG
>SZWC01005958.1:4105-27803 GCA_023375785.1 Penium margaritaceum
ATATAGATATAGATGTAGATATAGATGTAGATATAACATAAATGTAGAGATAGATGTATATATAGATATATATATAGATATAGATATAGATATAGATATAGATATAGATATAGATATAGATATAGATATAGATATAGATATAGATATAGATTTAGATTTAGATATAGATATAGATATAGATATAGATATAGATATAGATATAGATAAAGATATAGATGTAGGTAAATATACAGACATATATGTGGATATGGATACGTATACTTATATATGGATACGATGTATACATCTTTTGAAAAACATTTAGATATAAACATAGATTAAGATAATGATATTCACAAAGGCAAAGATATAAAGATAGATATGGATGGCATAATGTATCTTTACATTACATTATGAGATTGTTTCTACGAAGAATAGGTTTTTGAAGAAATATTTGCCAAAGTTTTGCTGTTTCTCATGTCGTGAGATGCCAGATTTGTGCGAAAACCTTCTGATCATATGGTAACCTATACATGTCTAACGTATTTCCATTTGGTCATATCTTATGTTATCCTGACTGTCGTTTTCGACAGTTCTTTTGTCAAGTCTCCTCGAACTTCTTAACGCTCCCATTCGTTTCACTTTACTATGGTTTCGTTCGTTTTCATTATTTCACTCGTTGTCGATTGACGGATTCTCTTGTGAATGTTGAGACTCGTTTGGTCGATAATACATTATCCGGATAATGCTCAAGAACTTCGATCCGGACTTCGTGACCTCGGCCGTTTTTTTGCTTTCTACGAGCGCGACTGTTTGGGTCGCTCGTTCATGGGTTGTCTAGCATGGATGTACGATCGGGATCAATATCGTACTGAAGCACTGCCAGCGCTGACAGTTCAAAAACTCCTCATGGTTTCAAACAACATATAGAAATGGCACCTTTCATGCATCGCTGTTTTCTGATGAACAGTACCTCTCACCGAACCTGGAAACAATTGTCAACTTGTTTAGGACACCGAGTTCCCCGACGGCAGGGCCCCCTTTGCGATATTGTGGAAGGCAATGACTGTGAAGTGTAGTTCAAAAAATCAAACTGCATTCTCTAGTGTGGTTTGATCGGACTAAGTCTCATGAAACATTTTTTTTTTGCATGTTTGTTCAGGACAGATCAAACCACTTGTGACGTACTACGTACGTATTCCTTGTACCGTCATGAAGGTGTCGACCGGCCCAATAACCGGCTCTCTTGAATTGCGAACATTTCCGGAGGGCGTGCGCGTTGATCACCGACCAAAGGCGGGCTCCGGCGCTGATGGATTTATGAATGCGGGTCCTCGGGTTGGGTGAGAGGGTAAACCAGGGCCCCCTGGTCAATTTAATCTTTTTGTAAAGGGCAGACTGCCCATATACCCCTCGTTTCGGAGGATAAACCTGATTCCTCCATACGTTTGAACAATGAACATCATTCGCCCCAACCATGAAACAATGAATATGATGCGTCCCAGCCTCCCACAAATCAGCCCGCGTCGCCCATTCTGTATGAAAGCGACTTTTGGGACGTGAAAATTGAAGAATATACCCCTATTATTTGTCAAAAGATAGCATGTCGACTTCGCTTGCATACGACCTCCACATGCTCATGTCAAATTTCTTTCCACAAAACAAAAACTTACTTTTAGAGTGTTTTGTGGTGTTTTGAAAGTGGTTTGCAGGGATTTTGCATGGGAAGTCCTCACAAGATGCGTGGAAGCTTCTTAACAACACAACCACTGACTAGGCGTCAGTGCCTTCGTCAGACGGTGACAAAATTCACAGATCGTACACACAACGGCAAGGGTTTGGCTAGGAGACACAAGTCAAAGTGTCGGGATGCTTCAATAGCATTTGCAAAGAGAGAGAGAGAGAGAGAGAGAGAGAGAGAGAGAGAGAGAGAGAGAGAGAGAGAACAAATGACAGGTCCATAACATAAATACCTGCCACGGCGCACGGCGGGTGTCGCATGCGGCAATGCAAGGTCCGTCTTAAAACCGGCCCAAAACCACTGTTTTGGCCGTAACTATGTGCAGACAAGTCAAAACGCTACGCCGTCAGNGGGAGAGAGAGAGAGAGAGAGAGAGAGAGAGAGAACAAATGACAGGTCCATAGCATAAATACCTGCCACGGCGCACGGCGGGTGTTGCACGCGGCAATGCAAGGTCCGTCTTGAAACCGGCCCAAAACCACTGTTTTGGCCGTAACTATGTGCAGACAAGTCAAAATGCTACGCCGTCAGAACATAAACGTGCAACATCTCAAGTCGGACGCTATGACTGGTACACGCATGCATCCGGCATCAAACGATGGACACACAATGCAAAACATGCAAATCCGGCCCACGGCCAGTCCATCGATAAATTCCTACAGGCTGCAGAAAAACGGCACAAGGTCCCAAAGAGCATCCAGGACTCTGGGGCGGTCGTCGGTCAGCTTCGAGTAGGTGGTCCATCACTAGACGACGCACAATTGCCACCTGGGTCCGCATCAAGGATCTGCATGGGCATGGACACGACTGAGTGGTCACAATGAACTGTACAGTTCGACGGGAACATCACAAATCACAACACTCCCCCATGACTCAATCGTAGGCATGTCCATACACGTGCAACACTTAAACGAGTCCAACAAGGAGTGCTGAAACTGTCGTGACACAAAGACAGACACACCCCGCACTCAACCACTCTCAAGCAAGGGGCAAAGCTCAACATAATGAATGGCCACCAGAAACTTCCTGCGCGCCAATGCCTAGGTCAAGAAATCAACACACTGCATGTCATTGCCGACCCATATGACGGAGATCACGTGTCGCTCCACCAGGTCACACACAAAATGATGCTCAAAAGCGATGTGCTTCGTGCGAGCATGAAAAACACCAAAGTTCTCCGCAATTGCAAGATCACTCTGATTTTCGTAGTGAAGCACAATGGCGGGCACTGATTGACCGAGCTCAAGGAACAGGCGTTGTAGCAATACTGCCTCAACAACCCCTGCACCCAAAGCAACATATATTGCCTCCGACGAGCTATGTGTAATGTAGCCCTACTTCTCGTTGCGCCAAGACAGAGAGGTACCACGGAGTAGGAACACGTAACCAGTGCAACTGCGTCCATGTGGACTCCACGTCGCGTCGTTGTTAGTATAGCCGCCAAGAACCACCGAACACTACCGGCGAGAACAGATTCCGAGGTACGGTATGGAGACCACGTACCACACCACTCGCACAGCCGCATGAAGGGCTCTAGCACGTGGAGCCTACGAGAACTGTGCAAGGAGAGTGCCGGCAAAAGTGATGTCGGGGCGTGTGGTGGTGGCCAGGTACATGAGAGATCCGACAAGACGGAGGTACAAGGTCATATCCACAGTCTCCCCCAACTGTGTGATATCGTCCACCTTGAAGGCATCCTTCCTCTCAAGTGTAAGAGGTGTGAAGGCGGTGGGCACTACGCCAAGGAGGTCACTGAAGTGCTCCCCCACAATACGTGCGTATCAGGCCTGATGCAACTGTCTTCGATCTCGCACAATCTCTATGCCAAGAAGCACAGCTATAGGACCAAGATCCTTCATCTTATAAGCAGTCTGGAGGACCGCCGTGGCCTCCTTCATAGCCTCCATGGAAGGAGACGCGATCAGAAGGTCATCAACATAAACCAAGATGGCAGTGATCCGCTTAGGCGTTTGTCAGATAAAGAGAGAGGGATTTTCTCGCTCTATACATATCCCGCACGAGTCAGGGTGCCAGTAATCTCTTGGTTCCTGCACCGAGGAGACTGCTTGAGACCGCAGAAAGACTTGCGCATGCGCCAGACCTTGTCACCGTCCTCAAAGCCTGGTGGCTGGGCCACGTAAATCTCCTCATCCAGAGAGCCATGGAGGAACACATTGTTCACATCCATCTGGTGCAATTCCCTGTCATGCTGAGCCACCACAACAAACAAAGCACGAGCTCAGGTCATGCGGCCGACAGGGACAAAAGTGTTAGTGTAACTGATGCCCTGGATCTGAGAATATCCCTTGACGACCAAGCGAGCCTTGTGGCATTCCAGTGAGCCATCCGGCTTTACTTTCTTGCAAAGGACACACTTGACCAGAATAACCTTCCTCCCAGGTAGAAGGTTGAGTAGCTCATAAACTCCGTGCTCTAGGATGGCACGAAGCTCATCCTCACAGGCAACACGTCAGGTGTCTCCATCCTCTGATGAGAGACCTTCCATCTGTGTGCCTGGATCAAGCGCCATAGAGGGAGAGCTCTGAGTGGAAAGTGCACACGCCTCAGAGCTGGGCCTAACTACTACAAGGTCAGTTGGTGCATCACAAGCGATTCGAAACTCGCGAGTGACCAGATCTTACCTTACGGGGCATGCAGGATGTACCTGAGTGTGATTTGTACAGACACTTACGCCTAGGACCTTTCCATCGGGATCACCACTCGCGACGCTGCGAGTGGAGCGCCTGGGTGTGAGACCTGACACCCGTTGGAATCCGGAGACCAATGGTCAAAGACGACCTCCGGGCTCACCTCAGGCTCAGAAACAGGCACAACCACATCTGGTGATGATTGAGGCAAAGGGACAGGTGATTCAGTGGGAGGAGATGCTGGTGAAATGATGGGAGACAAAGATCTGGGTGTGGCAGCATGAGCAGGAGTCGAGGTAGGACCACGCACAGAGGGAGGAGTATTGGTGGACATAAGTACAAAATCATGTGTGCCTGTGGGGAGCGAAGGAACAAGGATAGAAACCGGCTGGATTGGAGAGGTCTCTAGTCCGACAACGATGATCGCTAGGTAATCAAGAGCCGGAGACCGAGAAGTGGAGGGGGCTCGAACGGACACATCAACCGGATGAGAGGTGCTCGTGGGCCTAGAATCCCCCATCCATCCAGAAGCCGCACACGTAGGAATGTGCATAACGGACACCGACATGATCAAGGTCAGATCACGATAGGTGAGAGACTCAAGGAAGAGCGCGTCGCGGGACTCAACGATTTGATGACGGGCGGGGTCCCAAAAACACCAGGCCTTCGTTCGTGGGGAGATGTCCACGAAGGAACACAACCGACTCCGCGGGTAGACCTTGGACCCCTGCTGGTCCACGGTGTGCCACATAAAAGCCATGGATCCCCAGGTACGAACGAGATGCAGATGGACACGGTGGTAAAACCAAAGCTCGTACAATACAACGTGGCATGGAAGGGTACCGTGCGGGAGGAGGTTCCAGATCCACGTCATGTAGGCAAATCCTTCAAAGGTGAAGGACTCCGAAAGACCGCACTCAGAATGCATAGCACGAATCGCATCCTCCATGGTGCGGCTCCAATGCTCAGAGACACCGTTCTGCTAAGGGGTAGGAGGAGCAGAGACCTAGTGAAAGACTCTATTCTCGGCAAAGAAACTGTCCATCTCGCGAAGAAACTCGCCGTCGCAGTCCGAACGAAAGGTATGCAGCGTGTGGCGGGACTGACGCTCAACCATCACTAGCCATAGGCAAACCGAGAGAGCGGTGTCACTCTTCTGGCGTAGGCTGTAGACCCACCACATCTGGGTGAAGTCATCAGCCAGGGTCCGGACGTATCAACCCCGATCGTACAAAAACTGGACAAGAAGAGGACCGAAAAGATCCAAATGGACCAACTCGAGGAGGCAAAGTGCTCGAGAACGGGAGTCAAGGTAAGTGCAACGATGCATCTTACCCTGAGCACAGAACAAACAATCGGTCTTGGGTGGTTTCTTGAAAGAGGCTGCGTCAAGACCGAGAGCGGGCGGTGTCCAAATGAGCTTTGATACAGTGTCGTAGCCCACATGACACAGGCAACGATGCACCAGTTGTTGGTGGTCAGTAGACAGAACACCAGTGACAAACACTCAAGCAGGAGGAGAAGGACAACAAGGAGAAGAAGGAATCTGAGAGACACGGTACAGATCATCCACAATAGAGGCACAAAAAACAATGGTACGAGTATCAATAGCCGTCACAATTACAGAGTCTACACTGTGCTCCACAAAGAGTCCCATCAGTGTGTAGGCACTCACAGAAAGCAAGCTGAGCTCAAGGTCAGGCACAAAGAGCAATTCGGAAAGATACAGGGGGCCAAAATGAAAATCAAAGCACACAACCCTAACACCCTGGACCGGCAATGACCTACCAGAGCCTGTGCAAATAGAGCGAACAGACCCAACAGGACTGAGAACAACGAAGTCACTATGCAGTCAGGTCATGTGATGAGTGGTAACAAAATCGATGATCCAAGTGCCACTGGGATCACAACTAGAGGACGTCACTGTATAACGGGCAATGGAACACTCGACCTCAGACGGGCGTTGAGCAACAAGTAAAGGGAAACAACGAAGGGCACAAAGGTGAGACTCATGAATCCAATCGGTACTGTCAGGCCCATCATCATCACATGCCAGCTATGCCCCCTCACACGGGTCATCACAAGCTACAAGAACAGACAAACAAACAGTCTGTGAACCACCCGGCTGTGAGAACACACTCGCACCTCCTTGAAAGCGAAGCGCCAGAAGGTGACGGAGCTTGACGATGGTGCAGACACGTGGGTCCGGGTCGCCACTGCTCGCCGGTGGGGAAGTGGGAACTGCTACGGTCGTGGTTGCTGCACAATCAGAGGCTTTGCTGCTCAACGTAGTCCATTGTGCGTGTGCAGCATGAAGACCGCAAGTCATCCGCGCCCAGTTGAGCAAATACTGGCACTCGGCTTAGTGATGAGCAACTCCACAGTTGTAGCAATGAACAGTACGTCCACTGCTCCCACCCGATGATTGCTGCTGCTGTGACTGCTGTTGGCCCGAACCACGTCGCCTCTCCCACACACTGCGCCTGAGTCGGGGTAATCGGGGTGGAAGGGGAAGAGGAGGGTGTGCCACAGGATGGAGAAGAGGTGGAGAAGGGCTCGAGCACGGCGTCACTGTATCCCGAGAAGATGTCTACGTGCTAAGGAAAAACCCCAATCACGAGCGTGCAAAGCACCCACAGCTGTGTACCTCCTGAGGTCCCAAGGCATGTGTAGATGCGCATGGCATGTCGCTAGTGATTGGCTGGGGGCTAGATAGGTCCCTGACGGAGGGAGTGAAAGGCGTGAAGGTGAGCCGCACGATTGGCGTGCGTCTCTGTAGCAAGCAGGGACATTGCTAAGTCCTAGCCCCAACGTTGATCAGCACCCGTGCCTGTGCTGGCCTCTCCAAGGAAAGGGCAAAAGTCCATGATAGTCTCGTGCGACATGGTGTAAAGGAGTCCTCGCATTTCCCTGGCTGGTGTCAGCACCTTAGCGCAATCTGTAACCTGGTACGGACTATGATAGTAAGGCCATATCCCCTCTGAAGTGGCCTAGACCTTGAAAAGAGTCTCCCAGTAGTCAAGCCGTCCTCGCTGACATATCGTGGGGGCAGTGTCTCCAAGTCCTTCGGTTGGCGCTCCGTAGGGGAAGCAACCACAAGCTGAGAAGAACAAGGAATGGGGAAGATACCGGGAAGTGGAAAGTCACTGAGGTAGGGGTCAGGCGAGGATCGGATGTCAGATGTCTCTGGAACCTGAGAAGTCGTCTAAAACTGGCGGAGACGCTCCTGAATCAAGCGAATCTCCCTCTCATGAGTGTCATCCTCCATACCGGGCATGTCAGGGTCCTCATCCCAAGGATCAAGAGGTGGCTGGTCGCGTCCTGCTGCTGTCCTCGGTGTAGGTACTGACTGCTGTGTAGAAGGTACAAGTCTCCGACTCCCTCGGAGGTCAGATGTGGGGCCGTGGGCTGACCGAGAGGAAGCTCAGTGAGTGTATGGATGACGTCATTCTGCTACTGCTGAAGACGACAAATCTCATCCTAGTGACTACGCAGGCCCTCAATAGCCTCAGAGCGTGGGCTCATGACCCCTCAGGAGGAGGAAGAGTCATCTGGCGATCCTTTGCCCTTGTCACCGGTCGCAGCCATGTCAACACTTACTATGGACAGGGAAGTCAAACCGGTCAAATTGTAGAACCGTTAGTGGTTCTCGAGGATTTTAGATGTTGGAAAGCTTTGACTTTCCGACTTAAAACTTGAATAAGGCAGGTGCTGACATCAGCAGGGATCTCCTGATGTCAACATGGACCTGATGACGTCAGCAAGAAAAATGCTAACGTCGGCATAGTTTTTTCTCTTTGGGAGTCACGCAAACTCCTCGGTGGGAGGGGGGACCTCATCACCCCCTTGCGCGGCCGCGTAGCTGCATAGCTGCGTAGAATCTGGGTAGCTGCGCAGAGTCTACATGGTTACGTAGCAAAGCTGCCATGCAGCAGTTCTGCGCAGCACTGCTATGCAGCACAGCAGCCGTGACTGCTGCAGTGCAACACTATTGCCGCTGTGGCCGCTGCTGCTGCTGCTGCACTGCTGTAGCTACTGCTGCTACTGCTGGAATGCTGTTGTTAGTGCTGGAATGTTGCTGCTGCTAGCACTACAGCAAGCGTAATGCTACTACTAATGCCCATGGCTATTGCAGCCACTGGTGTTGCTCGCTGTCGCTGCGTTGCTGCTGCTGCCACTACACGCTGCTTGCTCGCAGCCGCCGCTTCGTGCTACACGCTGATGTTGCGAGCTATCTTTTTTGTCAAAATGCCCAGCTAGACACAGCTACTGCTGCCACCCGATCCTGCTGCTGCTGCTCGGCTTGGCTGCGGGAGCTGGTAACTACCGCAGCTCACCCGGTGAGGTGGTGGGATTGAGTGGTGATTTTGCTGCTGAAAAGACGACTGCAATGAGTCTTAGGATACGGCGGTGGCGGTGACTCTCACAACTTCTGCCGGTGTTGTGTCTTTGCGGTGCAACTCAGCAAGAGAGGTCTCGCTGCTATGATACCATGAGAAGATGCGTAGAAGCTTCCAAGCAACACAACCGCTGAATAGGCATCAGTGCCTTGGTTACACGATGACAATAGTCACAGGTCGTACTCACAACGGCAAGGGTTTGGCTTGGAGACACAAGTCAAAGTGTCAGAATGCTTCAATAGCATTTACAGAGAGAGGAGAACAAATGACATGTCCACAACATAAACACATGCCGCGGCGCACGGCGGGTGTCGCACGCGGCAATGCAAGGTTTGTCCTAAAACCGGTCCAAAACACTGTTTTGGCCGTAGTTTTGTACAGACAAGTCAGAACGCTACGTCGTCTGAACCGAAATGTGCAAGATCTCAAGCCAGATGCTATGACTGGTCACACGCATGTATGTAGCATCAAGCGGTGGACACACGATGCAAAAAATACAAATTGCGCCTTGGACTAGTCCACCGATGAAATCCTATAAGCTACAGAAAAATTGAAGTCTCAGACAACATCTAGGACACTGGGGCGGTCTTCGCTCAGCTCTGAGTAGGTTTTTCCATCACCAGATGACGCAGCGGTGCCACCTGGGTCCGCACCAAGGATCTGCACGGGCATGGACACGGCCGAGTGGTCACAGTAAACTGTACAGGTTGACAGTGTACAAGAACGTCACAAATCACAAGTCCAACATGTTATGCCGAACGGAGTGTAGATGGTGAATAGGTAGAGTTCACGAGTCAAAACACAGTTAAGAGTTTGCGACACTTGAGTAATTTACGATTAGTAGTAAGTGTACTTTGTTGATAATTGTCGAAATGATCGAACATATACATTCAAGTGTCAAGTTACGAATGAGACAAAGTCGGGGTTGTTGGATTGACTGTCGAGCGACACGTGTGGAGTCATATTGTGGGAAGTCGGATTTCAAAAGGTCTGCCAAGGAATCGGGGGTCTTTGCAAATCGATGGTGAAGATGCGAGATGTATCCTTATAAATCCATGTTCATCTCGGTGTGTCGAGAAGTCATTCGAAAGGTCTTCATACTTCTGTCGTAGGTTCACGAGAGTGGTTAAAGCTGTCAGAATGTTCGACAAGATTCATACATGATTTATTACAAGGGGAAATGGCCGGTTTGCCCTCGATCGTGGAAATGAAAAATTGTGGTCTCGAGACGCGATGGGCTGTTTGTGTAATAACGTAAATGTGCACTTGGAAGGACTCGTGACTTTTGTTAGTTTGGTACATAACACTTTCCCCCCTTTTGGCCTCGACGTCATCTAGCACGTATAGATGTGGCCCAATGACGGTAATAGCCGTCCATAAGGTGATCAACGTCCCAGAGGTTGTCGTAGGGTTCCTAGCTGTTGTGCGCAACGTCATTGCCGTACCACTTGACAAGATGTTTTGTCATTTTGCCTCGTAGTCGATGGCCGAGAATGTCCTCAATGGCATACTCTTTGTCCTCGTCCACTTGAACAGGATGAGGGGGATGGACACTCATGTCCGGGAAGTTCTCTTTGCGGTCTCGGTGGTGTTTGAGTGTGCTGATATGGAGCACCGGATGAACTTGCATAGTGTCGGGGATTTTGAGTTGGGCGACCACGGGGTTTGCATGCGCTCGATCTCAAACGGTTCCAACCATTGGGGTTCGAGCTTCGAACAATCGGCTCAGCGGAGTTTGATGTTGGCCGTGCTGAGGACTTTGTCGCCATCGACGAACACTTTGTCACTGCGATGTCGGTCAGCAGTGTTGGTTTTCACGCATCTCTCACGGTGCTCTGTTGTGTCCTCCCAGCTTGTGTACATCGGCATGCAGATGACTGANCGGGGATTTTGAGTTGCGCGACCACGGGGTTTGCATGCGCTCAATCTCAAACGGTTCCAACCATTGGGGTTCGAGCTTCGAACAATCGGCTCAGCGGAGTTTGATGTTGGCCGTGCTGAGGACTTTGTCGCCATCGACGAACACTTTGTCACTGCGATGTCGGTCAGCAGTGTTGGTTTTCACGCATCTCTCACTGTGCTCTGTTGTGTCCTCCCGGCTTGTGTACATCGGCATGCAGATGATTGACAGCGAGACGCGAAGCTAATGGAGTGTCATCTGATGGGGCCGACGCACGCTGAGGCCAACACACAATTTTCTCAAACCTCCTCCCTCCTCTGTGCTTAGCTCCATCGGCAGACCTCCTTGGCAATCGTGCCGCCGGCAGTCTTTGTCATTGCATATGTTGTCTACATACGTCCAAATCCGGATCTGATTACGCTGTTGCATTTGCACCGTTGTGTTATGCATAGGGTCCTAGTTTCATGATTTTTGGACACTGTTGGTGCCGGGGTCTAGCATAAACGCCTCCAGGGTTTAGGCGGCCACAACTCTTGACTGCTATTTTGAGCTGATTCTGACCACACAATTGCGTTCACAGTGGCAGTATTATGGTATGGTCAAGTTTTCAGGCAAAATGGACAACGCCCGGATTTTGGGCTATCGGCCATCTGGCAAGGCTCACTGAAAAAACCCTGCCTGCTAGAAAAGGGCGGAGTGACTATATACCCCTAGTTTTGCACAATAAGCCCCATTCGCCCCTCCGTCAGAACAATAAGCCCGATCTGCCCCTCCGTCAGAACAATAAGCCCCATCCGCCCCTCCACTAGAACGATAAGCCCCATCCGCCCCTCCGTCGGAACGATAAGCCTCATCGGCCCCTCCGCCAGAACGACAAGCCTCATTCGCCCCTCCGCTAGAACAAAAAGCCTGACTTGCCCCTTCTGCAAGGACGCAAAAATCATGGCGTAGAAGATAAACGATATACCCCTCTCATTTGTTAAAAAGATAGCATGTCGATGTCGCATGGATGCGGCGTCGACATGATGACGTCACATTTTCCTACCCAGTTATCACAAACTCCTTGAAAGAAGGGTTTGTGATTTTTTTGTAAGTGGTTTCCGAGGATTTTGCATGGGGGATCCGAGACTCCCCATTGTTCAAAAGGGAACCTGCTGGGCCCCACTACCACGAGGCCCAGCAGGTGCCCGCGCAAAAAAAAAAACCCTCAAACCCTGCATGTAAAAAGGGGGTAGGTTTGTCCATTGTTTGTAACTCAAACGATGGTATAAAGTTCAACAAATTGTAAAAACAAAACCAATAGGGATTTTTGTCTCTCGTCGGGGATTCCCATGGACGCCCGTCGGAGTCCCACCCCCCCACCCCCCCCACTCCCCACCGCTTCTCGGCAGCCCACTGGCCGCCCATTCCACCGCGGCCCTCAATCGCGAAGGCCTCAATCAACGGGCGGGTGGGTGGGCTCGCGGGCTGCAAAAGGCGGGGGGGGGGGATGGGGTCGTCGAAGTGCCGACCGACGGGTGTCGGCCGGCAATTCCCCCCCACCCCTCGATGTTATCACGACTGTCACAATGGACGCCATACCCGATTTCACCATGCTTAAGCAGCGACATGCATCGATGTTTGAACATGGTGAAAATGGGGGGGCGGATTAGGTTTTTTTTTTGCTGGACAGGGGCGGATTAGGTTCATTGTTTTGGCGGAGGGGTGAATGAGGCTTATCGTTCTGGCGGAGGGGCGGATGAGGCATATCATTCTGGCAGAGGGGCGGATGGGGCTTATTGTTCCGACGGAGGGGCAGATGGGGCTTTTTGTTCCAATGGAGGGGTATATAAGGGTGAAGGGTGACAAAACAGGGGGCAATCGGCATTTTCACCGGCTAGAAAATGGACGTTTTTTTGACTGGCTGGTGAGCTGAGTAATAAGCTCTACCAAGCTAGGGGGAGGCTAGTTCTTGGAGGGGTCTTCCATTGTTGTTCGTTCTCAGTTCTTAATCAGTCATTTCCTGTTTTGAGCTGTTGTATGATGCTAACTCTAGCACAAATAGTTCCTAATAGCAAACACCAGAGCTCTCAGACTTAGGCTCTGTTGCAACAGACTGAGGGGGCAGCTTAAGCAACAAACGTGGGTTCCCGCAAGCTGCATCAACAACGGTGCTGCCCCAACCTGCTGCTATAGGAGATTTCCAGCTTGGTGTCATAGCCAGAGCGCAACAGAAGAAGCAGAACACCGGCGAACAGGTCCAGTAAACGCCGGGAATCCTCTGAATGGGCCCGTGCAAGGGAAATGTTGCCGGATTTTTTCCGGCAGTGTTGACCCTCCGGGTGGCATCGTCAAAACGCTCCTGACGCGAGAGAAATGCTGCCAAAATGTTTGGACAACACCGACCCCACGACGGTGGTAGTGTTGGTGGACGTGCGGCTGTCATGCAGGACCAACATCGATGCACATGGCGACGACACCAAGAAAGTGACTTTGCTTCTACTAGTGCGGAAGCAGCAGCAATACATAGCAAGCATACGTAGCAAGGAGCTAGCAGCAGCACCAACAGCAAGCAGCAAGAGTAGCAACAGCAGCAACAGCACGCGACATCAGCAGCGGGCAGCAAGCAGTGAGTAGCGAGCAACATTAGGAGTTGACAGCAGTAGCAACAGCAGCGGACAGCGATAGCAGTCGGCAACCACAGCAGCAGCGTGAAGTGAGCGAGCAATAGCAGTAGCCGGCAGCAGCATCAGTAGCAGTGAGTAGCAATCAGCAGCAACCGGAAGCAGCAGCTGTAGCAATTGCCAACAGTAGCAAGACCAACAGCTGCTTGTAGCTCGCTGCTCGTAGTGAGCAGTGAAGAGCAAGTAGTGAGCTCACTCCTCGCAAATTGTAGCTTGCTACGAGTAGTGAGCAACGAGCAGCGAGCAGCGAGCAGCGCTTACTACTCGCAACGAGCAGTGAGGAGGGACGAACAAAAAAACACACACAAAAAATCTGACAACCCCGTAGGTGGCCATGCTACAACAGTAGCCACCACAGCCGCTACAACAGCTATAGTAGCTATAGCACCACCAACAGCACACAACAGCAACGTCATCAATTGCAACAGCAGCAGTAGCAGCTGCTGCAATAGCAACAACATCAGTAGTAGCAGTATTTGTTGTAGCAGCAATAGTAGTAGCAGTAGCATCTGTAGCAACAATAACAGCAGCAACTCTGCACCTAATGTAGCAGTGGCTGTAGCAGTAGCACGACAGCCATTGCTGACATCAGCCATACTCGGCTGACTCCACTTTGACATCATTGTTCACATCAGAAACAAAAAATACATCTACAACAGCAACCCTGTAGATAACGCAGCAGCAGCTCCTAACATCAGTCATCCCTTATTGATGTCTCTATTGATGTCACTACTCACATTAGCAACACACACAAAAAAAGAGGAGGGGAAATAAAGGACACCATAACAAAGAATAGAAGGGGTTCACCTCTATTGGAGGGTCCTCCTTCCCATAACAACAACAATAGTTACAGTAGAAGTAGTTGCTCCAACACCAAGAGCAACAACAATAGTAGCAGCAGCCGCAGTAGCAATCGCTTCTGCAGGAGCAGTAGCAGTAGCAGCCACTATTGCAACAGCAGCAGTAGTAGCAGTCACGGCAGCAGCAACAACAGTAACAACAACAAAAGTTGCAGGAGCATACGTCATCGTAGTAGCAGCAGCAACCGTAGTAGCACCAACACCCCGCAGGCTCTGTCGTCGATCATGCTGGTTCAACAGACATGCTTTGCGCTTGCAACACCAAATACTGACACAACATGTAAACTAGGCGCGGTGTGCGAGCCTCAACCGAATGGTGCAGGCACCAACCGGCGGCAACGGTGACCAAGGGGAGGCCGGTGCACACCTTCCCGGGGTTGTTGAAGCGTAGGGTTGTCTTGGGAGAGCACGGAAACACGTGTGGCACAGTGGGAGTAAACTGTACTTGTTAGTCAAGAGTAAGCATACAAGACCATATGTACATAATGCCACATCCTAGGCGACCTGAGGTCGCCGAGCCGTGTGCGTCTCTGTATGGACCTGGGATGAGTGTTATTGCCTTAGAATCACATAGATCATCTTCCCAACTTCCCAACATACCAAGAATTATATCATTTTGTGAAAGACCTGCCGAGGTATGGCCATTTCCATGAACCACGGCAATTTGCCGCTGGCAGCACCACTATCGGCGGTGACGGCCGCCCGAAGCGCCCTTTCTGGCAACAACACATCAGGACGCCATTCTGAAGCACCCTTGGCCGTCAATGATCCTTGATTCATTGAGTTACCGGGCCCGAAGGGGCCCTTTGGCCTTGTTGGGTCTTTCAAGGGTCGAGCCTTGGTCCTTGGGGAAGAATTCCCATCACATGTTTTCCCCTCTGCCGGTCCAACCTTTGGCCGGGCGTAACTTCCTCAATTCTTGACGGATCGACCCTGTTCTTGGATCGATCTCCCACGGTTTTTCCTGTAGATTCTAAATTTAGAAAGCCACAAGCCTCAAGCCTCAAGAAAGCCTCAAGCCTTGATCAGTACCGTTGGCACTGTCTAGCTTACACTACCCCCCCCTTTAGGAGCGAGCCAAGGATGGCATTCACCCCGCCAACGTTGAAATTACGGGCAGGCTCCCATGAGTTGTGGGCTGCATCGTAGCCCTTTCACTTGACCAGGTACTCCCATCCACGACCACGGTGACGGTGGTCAGGGATGGCCTCCACCTCAAACTCTTGCTCGTCCTCGATCACCACCAGAGGGGGAGGCTCAGAACTGCGGCCAGGAAAATGCTCGGCCGGAGCATGGTAGAGTTTGAGCTTAGAGATGTGGAACACGTTGTGGACAAGCATGGAAGGCGAGAGAGCCAACCGCGCCACCACGGGTGTCCGCATTTCGAGCACCTCGGACGGACCAAGCCACNCCGCCAACGTTGAAATTACGGGCAGGCTCCCATGAGTTGTGGGCCGCATCGTAGCCCTTTCACTTGACCAGGTACTCCCATCCACGGCCACGGTGACGGTGGTCAGGGATGGCCTCCACCTCAAACTCTTGCTCGTCCTCGATCACCACCAGAGGGGGAGGCTCAGAACTGCGGCCAGGAAAATGCTCGGCCGGAGCATGGTAGAGTTTGAGCTTAGAGATGTGGAACACGTTGTGGACAAGCATGGAAGGCGGGAGAGCCAAACGCGCCACCACGTGTGTCCGCATTTCGAGCACCTCGGACGGACCAAGCCACCGAGGTTTCAACTTGTCCGACCGGACCCCACGAAGCTTGATGTGCGCGCTGTTGAGAAGCACGCGATCACCGACTTTCAGCGTTGCGTCTGTGCGTCGGCGGTCCACTTGCAGTTTTTGCTGTGCTTGCGCCTTTGCCGATGCATGCTGCGTCACCGCTCAAATCTGTTTGAAGTCACGTGCGGTAGACTCTACCACGGGCAGGTTGCTTACAACGTGCAAACTGAGGGGCGTGGCAAGCACCGTCCCGTTCACCACTTCAAATGGCACCTTGCCGATAGAGGCGGACGTGGCAGATTTGTACACCAGTTTAGCCACCAGCAACCGCTGGTCCCATGCCGTCTCGTCCGAATCACCCACTGTACGGTGGAGCTACTCCAGTGTCTGGTTCGCCCGCTCCGTCTGCTTGTCGGTTTGGGAATGAAAGCTGGTCGACAGCTGCACCTTGTTGCCATACCGCTCCATGAGTTCTCGCCAGAACTTGCTTGTGAAGTATGGGTAACGGTCACTCACAATGGACCGTGGCACGCCATGGAGACGCACCACGTACTTAAGGAACAGTCAAGCCGTGCCTTCTGTGCTCACCGTATCACACGTCGTGATGAAGTGCGACATCTTGCTGAAGCGATCCACCACCACCAACACCGCATTGTGGCCTGCTGCTTTTGTGGGCAAACCCGTGATGAAATCCATGAAGATGTCTTGCCACGGCTGCTCAGGTATGGGCAAGGGTTGGGGGAGACCCGGGGTCTTTGTCCTCTGTGCCTTGTGGCGATTGCACACGTTACAAATCCAGCAGAATTCAGCCACCTCTGACAATATGGTGGGCCACCAAAAGAAGCGAGCCACCGTCTTCAATGTCTTGTCGGCAGAGAAGTGACTGCTCGGGCCACTGTCATGGCACTCCTCCAAAAAGCAGCTGCCGTAGCGCAAGCACCGCAGGGACCACCACCTGCTGCCTGTCGCGCCGTTGCCAATATGATGCCTCAAACAAAAACTCCGAGTGTCATACTCTCCATGCGCATCGTATCCCTCCACGAAGGGCTTCACCAGGAAAGCATCCTTGTGGATGGTGAGAGATGCAACCCACATCATCAGGTCCGGCTGCAGTGAGAGTGTGTTGACGGGGTTGATGCGACACGGCCGGTACACGATCTCGTAGTTGAAGTGTGACTCCAGGTACTCCATCCAATGCGCTTGCCGCTGGCTCAGGTTCGGCTGCGTCTTGAGTTTTTTTCAACGCGCGGTGGTTGGTGTAGACCATGCACTTCCGCGCTTCGAGGTAGCACTTCCAATTCTTGAAGGCTACGACCACGGCAAGGGGACGGACCAGGTATTCGACTTCAATCGTGCCATCCTCTTGGTTAGCGGTCCGCTTCGTGCTCGTGAGTGTAAGGCCCTACTTCCGAGCACACTCCATGCTCACAAAACTGTGGCTTACGCCACAATCCAACAGACTCTCCACCTTCCCCTTGACGCCTTTCACTCGCGCCTCCAAGAGAAGTGGAGGCTGCTCCTCCTCATATACCGAATCCCATGCCTTGACCTCGGAAGCCCCCTTAACTTCCGCAAGGCGTTCGGTTGGACAGTCAACTCGCGGTTTGGGCTGAGAGGAGGCAGGAGTAACACCATCTGCTCCAGGCTCTCCTCATTTCCCGACTCCTTGGTTGCTTTATCTACTTCCTTCGTGACTTGCTTCCCCTTCCCTTGATGCTTATCCTTGCCATCGCCCTTCTTTGGACTCTGACAATCACGCGCAATGTGGCCAAGCTTGCAACAGTTTTAGTACTTGCATTGTTGCAACACTCCGATCTCCATGGGGATGTCGTCGCTCTCGGCCCGCTTGCCATAACCACCACCAAAAGAGTTGTGGCTGTTGGCATGAGCCTGTTGCACGTGCGAGTTGTACCATTCAGATGCTGCGATCATTGCCGGCAGGTCATCGTTGAGGTCGTGCATCACCGTCACAACGTGGACATCGTCCTTGACGTCGTTGTTGTAGTAGAAGCACAATTCGTGGGAGTCAAAGCCACAATTGACAACAATCTCTCCAAACCTGCGGGTGTAGTAGGCGATGCCGCCAGTTTGGCAAAGTTGACAGAGCTTGGCGTACGCGTTGTTCCTCACGTCACCCACGGTGAAGCGCTTGATGAACGACTCCATGAAGTGCATGGAGGCCGACCATTTTAGGCTAGGGTCGCCATTGCAGCAGGTTGGAGCCGATGGGATTGAGATTCCGGTCGCGGCCGCAATGTCGGCAACCATTTCTGCTCCACTGCCATGTGGATTAGACCGCATCACATCGGCCCACCAATCCAACGATGCCCCTCTCAACAGAGTCACGGCATGTTCGCAACGTACCTCGTACCTTGAGGCATCCACGCCGATGGTGGTGAAGTACAATTCCGGTCCGAGTATCCAAGTGTGAGGAGCTAGCACATCCTTCTTGGATGGGTCGAACAGCTCCGGCTTGGGTGGGCTTGGGACGCCCACCGCAGGTACACTTACGGTTGCAACTACCACTGGTGTTGGCATTGGATGCTTCGCGAGCTCTTGATTGAGGTACGCGTTTTGCTTCTCCAACAGGTCCATCTTGGCTTGCATGTTGGCGAGCAGCTTCTGAAACATTGTGGCTGCTATTACTTTGCCTTGCGCGTCAAATGGCACGGCCAATGAGGACGAGCCGATTGAAGTCATCTTTACGTCTGGTACAACTTTCTTCCTCAACGGGTCCTCCGGTTACCGCCTTATCACCGGAATACGTGGTTGTCCTTGGACACGGATCCGCCAAGGGGACGAGATGTGTGCTGGTCTATGCTGATCAGGAGAGGTTTCCCCGTAGATAATTGTGCCCCTGAGCCAAGGGTGACTCTAATACCAAGTGTAAGCCGGGCGCGGTGTGCTAGCCTCAACCGGATGGTGTAGGCACCAACCGGCGGCAACGGCGACCAAGGGGAGGCCGGTGCATAGCTTCTCGAGGTTGCGGAAGTGTAGGGTTGTCTTGGGGGAGCACGAGAACACGTGTGGCATAGTAGGAGTAAATTTTACTTGTTGGTCAAGTGTCAACATACAAGACTATATGTACATAATGACATTTCCTAGGCGACCTGAGGTCACTGAGCCGTGTGTGGCTCCATACGGGCCTGGGATGAGCGTTACATTCTCAAAATCACATAGCTCATCTTTGCATCCTCCCAATGCACCATAAATTGCATCATTCTGTGAAGGAACGGCCGAGATATGGCCGTTTCCGTGAACCACGGCAATCTGCTGCTGGCAGCACCACTAGCGGCGATGACGACCGCCCGAAGCGCCCTTTCTGGCAACAACACACCGGGGCACCATTTTGAAGCACCCTTGACCCTCAATGATCCTTGATTCATTGACTAACCGGGCCCCAAGGGGCGCTTCGACCTTGTTGGGTCTTGGAGGGTCAAGCCTTGGTCCTTGGGGATGAATTCCCGTCACCTGCTTTCCCCTCGGCCGGTCCAACCTTTGGCCGGGCGTAACTTCCTCAATTCTTGATGAATTGAACCTGTTCTTGGGTCGATCTCGCACGGGTTTTCCTTTAGATTCCAAATCTACAACCAGATTGAACATTCAAGGAAGCCTCAAGCCTTAGTCAGTGCTGTTGGCACTACTCGGCTTACACAATAGCTAGCAGTACTGCAGCCGTCGACACAGCTACTACAGCAGCAGTCACAGCAGCAGCAGCAGCATCAGCTGCAGCCGTAGCAGCCGTAGTAGTGGCAACACGTCAACAAGCACCTTCAGTTTGACCCGAGTGCTCGAGTGCAGACTCAGCGCCAACAGTAGACGGTGACGTCAGTCCCAGGCTCCACCGTGGGTGTCGGCCGTAGGCAGAAGGACTTTGAAACCTCACCACCGCCGGTTCAGGCTAGCGAGCAGTTTCGGAGGTGGGAGCTCAGCTTCCGGATCTGGGCACAGGGTGAGGGCTTGTGGCCCTACTACGTCCTGCGCTTTGATTCCACCCAGGCCAACCAAGCACATGACGCAGGTCGTGCCACGCGTGCCCTCGTCCCTGTTGCCCTTCCAGCTGCACGTCTTGTCCTCGAGCCCTTCCTCGGCGACCTCACCATAGACGCACTCCCTGAACCCGCAGTAGTGTGGCACATACTTACACACCCTCATCGTCTGTCTTGTGACGCCGAGACCAACCACCTGATTTGGGAGTTCAACTCCCTCTGAATGGAGGAGATCGACATGGTCACCTCCTATTGGCAGCACACAAAGGACATCCTGCACCGCCTCGGAGCTACTGCACCACCCCCCCTCTCTGTCCTCCTGACCATCAAGCACGACACCACCAATTTCTCCTCTAACGTGTTTGTCCACTACTCCGAGGAGGTCCTCACTGCAGTGCCTATCCAAGGTACCCTCATGCCTTGGGTATGTAAGCTCTTCCTCCTCATCGAGGATGCTCGTCAGGATTCACATATCCATTGCACAGAGTCCCTCAACTCTCCTGCCGTCGCCTTAGTGGCTGTTGTCGTCCTAGCAGCAGCAGCGTCTTCCGGCGCCTCAGCGTCTTCCGGCACCTCAGCGTCTTCCGACACCTTCTTGTTCGGCAAGAAGAAGCGTATGGGCAAGAAGGGCAAGGGCCCAAAGCAGCAGTCTAGTGGATCTGGTGGCGGCAGCCTTTTCTACCGCAACTGTGGCCATTCAGGACACGGGTGGTACGTGTGTTCTCCCGAATGACAAGGCTTGCGTCATTGCCACCATGCTTTGCCAGCGTGAGCATCGCCTTGCCACCACTGCTGTGACTATCGCTGCTCTTGCTACATTGACACCACTTGTAACGGCTCCACGGCTGTATCTTCCGCAGCCGTCCTTGCCTGTTCTTCTGTCACCGACATCTTCTTCCTCCTTTCTAGACTCCGGTGCCGTCACACCGCCGTCGGTCTACTCCATTGGACCCTGCATCAGCGAGCATCAATTGGAGTAGTTCATCGCACTCCAACTCGGCCTTCCTCGCCCTTCTCTCCTGGGAAGTGCGAGTTGCGTCGTCACTGATTCCACGCCCCTACCCTGCATGACAGAGTCTGTACTACGGTCGTGCCATGTACCTTCGTCCACTCCATCCTCTGTCGTACCCTTCCCACCTGCTCCTCTTCATAATGATGTAGCATGGCTAGATGACTGGGAGTCCCGATTTGCACCTCTGTCCACCGCGTTTGCGTCGCTCATCCACTACCATGTGATTGTTAACGACATGACCACACCGGTCCAGGATCCGTCAGAGACCTGGATCATCAAATCCGGGGCCACACATCACATGAGGGCCTCGAGTGAGGCCTTTTGTGTCCTCGATCGCGTCACCGATGTCTCCGGGGCTCGGACAGGTTCTGGTCAGGCTTTACCCATTCGTGGTGTCGGTGTTTTTCGTTTCCGTTGTCCTGCTGGTGATGTCTTCGTGACTGATGTCCTCTTTGTCCTTGGCCTTGAGCTCAACCTCCTGTCTGTCACAACCCTTGATCGTATGAGCATGGACGTTTTGCACTCGCGCAGTATTGGCACTGTGTCGTTGCGTCCGTCAGGTCGTGTCGTTTTGCATGCCACCATCCGTGGCAACTTGAGGCACGTACTCGCGCCTACCAAATTCTACCTCTGTCCCCTCCTCATCGGCCGACCCTGACCACGCGTTTGTCACTAGCAAACTCTTTTTGCATTGCACACCTCTCCTGCATTGCTGTCTCTATCACGTCCACTCTGCCGCTGTTGATAGCATGCTTTGCACGCAGCCGGCCACGAGCCTTGATCCAACCTCCTTTCCTCTACCGTATCCCACCGAGTGTATTGATTGTACTCAGGGGAAGATGCACCGTTCCACCTATCCCCTGTATGCCTCTTGTGCGACCGTCTCACTTGACTTGGTTCACTATGATGTCATGGGTGCCCTCCCGACAGAGTCAGACGGAGAGTACGGTCGTTATGTCCTCACACTTATGGACAAGTACTCTCACTATCGCTGGGCCGTCTGTCTTTGGCAAAAGAGCGGCGTCGCTCCCACCTTTCCGGACTGGCTTGTCCGTACTGAGCGCGATTATGGTTGCCCTCTTTTTCGCTTCTGTTCTGATCGCGGGGTTGAGATTCCGGGGTAGACCATACTCTTCCTTGCCTCTCGTGGCATCCATCATGAGACGCCAGCGCCTTAAACAGCAGTCCAGAACCTCTTTGAGCGGTGGAATTGCACCATGGCCGATGCCGTCCATACCATGCGGGTCAAGTCCGGTCTTTCTGACGACTTCTACTTCAAGGCAATGACCTACATGACATGTGTCTGGAACCAGATTCCCCACGGACCCATTCCCAGTCCACACCATACCAGCACTGGTGTGGAGAGCGAGCTGACCTCCATCCGGCCCGCGTTTGGGGTTGCGTAGCCATCGTGTGGTTGCCTACCCTACACGAGGGTAGCAAACTCAAGCCTCGTAGCTGTCCCTATACCTTTCTTGGCATCTCACGCTAGTCAAAGGCATGGTGTTTCTGGGATCCCACCTTGCACTACATCGTCGAGTCCCGTGACGTCCTATTCTTTGAAGACCTCTTTTCTCGCGACCTCGTTTGCTCAAGCGCGTCGATGTTCCTCCCGTTGAGTGGGAGAGTGGTAGGTCCATCCTTTGTCCATCTGCGTCCATGCGTCCCATCGTCTGCGCCCTTGGGTCCTTCTGCGCTGGCTGCCCCATCCGTGTCCGCCAGTCCTCCTGGGCCGGCTGCCCAGACTGTGCCTACCAGCCCCTTGAGGCCAGTTGCCTTGTCCGTGTCCGCCAGCCCCTTGAGGCCGGCTGTCCCGTCCATGCCTGCCAGCACCTATGAACCAGCTACCCCGTCCGTGTCAGCCTGCCCTTGAGGGCCGGTTGCCCCGTCCATGTCGGCCAGCCCCTTAGGGCCGACTGCCTCCTCCGTGTCCGCCAACCCCTCTGGGCGGCTGCCCCGTTCGTGTCTGCTAGTCCCTCAGGGCCGGCTGCCCTGTCCATGTCCGCCAGCCCCTTAAGGCCGACTGTCCCATCAGTGTCCGCCAGCCCCTCAAGGCTTGCTGCCTTGTCCGTGTCCGCAGCCCCTCAAGGCCGGCTTCCCCGTCCGTGTCCGCCAGGCCTTCATGGCCAGCTGTCACGTCCATGTCTGTTATCCCCTTAGGACCGGCTGCTCCATCTGTGCTGACACGCTACACACTTGGTCCTGGCAGAAGCCCCTGACCAAGGCCTAAAGTGAGCACTCAAGCTACCTCCTCAAGCCCTCTCTTGCCACGACCCGGTGTCACCCCACAAGGCTCCTTGTCTCCTGATAGACCCACTCCCACAGTTGAGTGGGGACCTTAGCACCAAGGCGCTTGGCTTGGCCACATTGTGAGTTGTCATTAACATGCATCCGGGGTCAGCTTTGGGCTACGCCTTGCTCCATCAGGAGCACCGACGTGCCATCGTGCCTACATTCATGAGCTGGCCACCTGGAGCACGAGACGCATATGCCCTTGTTGTCCGCCCCACAGAGCGCCTAGTGGACCCAGCCACCCTACGGGAGGTCCAAGCGTCTCCCGAGGCCGCACATGGGAGGCTGCATGCGCCGACGAGCTTGCTGCCATTCGGCAACATAAAATCTACGAGCTTGTTGACCTTCCCCCCGGCCGAAAGGCCATCGGCGCCAAGTGGGTCCTCCGGTCAAAGTGGAAGCAAGAAGGGTCACTGGACAAGTACAAGGCCTATCTTACGACCAAGGGGTTTGCTCAAGTCCATGGGGTCAACTATGACAAGATCTTCTCCC